>CM074290.1:2538614-2618614 GCA_037194245.1 Opsariichthys bidens | reverse complement strand
GTCGAGTGAGTCCATAACAATAACACATATAACAATATGATAACAACATTAAAAAAAAGGTTGATCTTAAAGTCGGGTTGTAGTTCGTCATGTTTCTGTTTCCATAGCAACGAGGAACAAACGCGAGACGATATGGTGAACTACTTTACATGAGCTGCATTCATGTTTCTATATAGTCTTACAATCGTGTCATAATACTTGTTTTGCTCATCTCTGTCCAGGCTGATGTCGAAGACACCTTGAAAAGGATTCACGGCTATAGCGGTGTTATTGGCACTATAGTCGTTAACGGAGAAGGTAGACCTGATCACAATTTACCATGGTTGTACTGAAGCAAAATAAACTGTAACATATTATATGATATATTTTACAAAACTCTACATATGATAATGTGATATAGTTAATGGATAATAATATAATATTTTACTGAACTCGATAGGAAAAGCTGATATTGTAAAAGTTGCGTTCTGGCAGGAAAGTTTAATTAGATTAATGGCAGGGAATTAAATATTCCTCTGGTTAGGTTCTATACAGAAATGAACATTACGATGTTCACATTGCTCTGCAGAAAGACAGTAATTTACTGAGTTAAAATGTAATCGACTTTCTGACAGTATGTGGACATAATAAAATACATAGAATTGTGTGATATAAAGTTGCAATTTTGAGTTATAAAGTCAGAATTATGAGATATAAACTCACAATATTGAGAAAAGTCAGAATTATGAGATATAAACTCACAATATTGAGAAAAGTCAGAATTATGAGATATAAACTCACAATATTGAGAAAAGTCAGAATTATGAGATATAAACTCACAATATTTGAGAAAAGTCAGAATTATGAGATAAAAACTGACAATATTGAGAAAAGTCAGAATTATGAGATATAAACTGACAATATTGAGAAAAGTCAGAATTATGAGATATAAACTCACAATATTGAGAAAAGTCAGAATTATGAGATATAAACTCACAATATTTGAGAAAAGTCAGAATTATGAGATATAAACTCACAATATTGAGAAAAGTCAGAATTATGAGATATAAACTGACAATATTGAGAAAAGTCAGAATTATGAGATATAAACTGACAATATTGAGAAAAGTCAAAATTATGAGATAAAAACTGACAATATTGAGAAAAGTCAGAATTATGAGATATAAACTCACAATATTGAGAAAAGTCAGAATTATGAGATATAAACTGACAATATTGAGAAAAGTCAGAATTATGAGATATAAACTGACAATATTGAGAAAAGTCAGAATTATGAGATATAAACTGACAATATTGACAAAAGTCAGAATTATGAGATATAAACTGACAATATTGAGAAAAGTCAGAATTATGAGATATAAACTGACAATATTTGAGAAAAGTCAGAATTATGAGATATAAACTGACAATATTTGAGAAAAGTCAGAATTATGAGATATAAACTGACAATATTGACAAAAGTCAGAATTATGAGATATAAACTGACAATATTGAGAAAAGTCAGAATTATGAGATATAAACTGACAATATTTGAGAAAAGTCAGAATTATGAGATATAAACTGACAATATTGACAAAAGTCAGAATTATGAGATATAAACTGACAATATTGAGAAAAGTCAGAATTATGAGATATAAACTGACAATATTGAGAAAAGTCAGAATTATGAGATAAAAACTGACAATATTGAGAAAAGTCAGAATTATGAGATATAAACTGACAATATTGAGAAAAGTCAGAATTATGAGATATAAACTCACAATATTGAGAAAAGTCAGAATTATGAGATATAAACTGACAATATTGAGAAAAGTCAGAATTATGAGATATAAACTGACAATATTGAGAAAAGTCAGAATTATGAGATATAAACTCACAATATTGAGAAAAGTCAGAATTATGAGATATAAACTGACAATATTGAGAAAAGTCAGAATTATGAGATAAAAACTGACAATATTGAGAAAAGTCAGAATTATGAGAGATAAACTCACAATATTGAGAAAAGTCAGAATTATGAGATATAAACTGACAATATTGAGAAAAGTCAGAATTATGAGATATAAACTCACAATATTGAGAAAAGTCAGAATTATGAGATATAAACTCACAATATTGAGAAAAGTCAGAATTATGAGAGATAAACTCAGATACTAAACTCACAATTGCAAGAAAAAAAGTCAGTATTGCAAGTTTATATCTACCAATTCTGACTTTATAACTTGCAATTGTGAGTTTAAATCTCGCAATTCAGAGAAAAAGAAGTCAGAATTGTGAAATACAAACTCACAATTGTGAGGAAAAAAAAGACAAATTGTGATTAAAAGTCACAGTGACGAGTGAATTATAAAATGACTCACAAAACATGAAAACAGTCGTGGATCATCAGGTCATGACAGGACAGTTCAGTTGACAGTTGTTTTTTTATAAATTCAGTCATTTTGTCTTGTTCAGGACAGAACTAAATAAAAATAACAACATTTTTATGATCCTCTAAAAAGTATTAAAATGTTGTTGAAACTGAACTCGTCTTTTTCAGACGGTCAGAGTCAGAGAATCACCAATCGCTGTTTAAATGACATTAAAACTCAAAGTAATCACTTTGGTAATCTAAAACACTTTTCAGATGGAACTGTAATCTGATTACCACCCATTTAAAATGAAATACAGTGACTCACATTTTGTATTTTAAATACGTCACTAAGTTACTTGTATTTCGTTACTCCTCAACCCTGTTCATAAGTAAGGCTGAACATTTGTTTCTGGTTGTATTTGGTTATTATATAATTATGTTGATAGTTTGCCACTGGAGTCAGTCAGAAAATAGCTAGCGATGTCGCTAATTAGCTGTGGATTTACATTATAGATTTAGTGTATATTATCTTATTTTATAAACTAATTTTAAAAACACATGCAAATAAAAAATCACATGCAAATAAAAAAATACATGCAAATAAAAAAATACATGCAAATAAAAAACATATGCAAATAAAAAACACACGCAAATAAAAAACACATGCAAATAAAAAACACATGCAAATAAAAAACACATGCAAATAAAAAAAACACATGCAAATCAAAAAACACATGCAAATAAAAAAACACATGCAAATAAAAAACACATGCAAATAAAAAAACACATGCAAATAAAAAAACACATGCAAATAAAAAACACATGCAAATAAAAGAAAACACATGCAAATAAAAAAAACACATGCAAATAAAAAAACACATGCAAATAAAAAAATACATGCAAATAAAAAAACACATGCAAATAAAAGAAAACACATGCAAATAAAAAACACATGCAAATAAAAAACACATGCAAATAAAAAACACATGCAAATAAAAAACACATGCAAATAAAAAAACACATGCAAATAAAAAAACACATGCAAATAAAAGAAAACACATGCAAATAAAAAACACGTGCAAATAAAAAAATACATGCAAATAAAAAAATACATGCAAATAAAAAACACATGCAAATAAAAAAACACATGCAAATAAAAGAAAACACATGCAAATAAAAAACACGTGCAAATAAAAAAATACATGCAAATAAAAAAATACATGCAAATAAAAAACACATGCAAATAAAAAACACATGCAAATAAAAAACACATGCAAATAAAAAACACATGCAAATAAAAAAAACACATGCAAATAAAAAACGTGATCATCAGTTTGACAACACATGTGCTGCAAATCCTCACAACACATGCAAACACAAAAACGTGCTGCAAATACACAAAGCACAACGGAAATGTTTCAAGCGGGACCCCAAAAAGTGACGGACCCTACTAGACAACAGCACAAACTAAAAAATATTAAATATATTATGTAGGCATGAACTCCATGTGATGTGTTTCACTAACAGAAAAGTTGTTGTTGTTCACTCATTCAACTTTAAGAGATGATCATTTAGTGGATGATTTAATAACATTCGTTAATCGTCTGTAGCGCACTAATGTGACGTCATCGTAACGGCGCCTGAAAAACACTTTATTAAAAATAATAAATACATGAAATAATGTACAGTTGTTTATTTTTGTTTGCAGTTTTTATAGTATTTAATGATTGTGCACTCAAATGCTGTACACTATATAGGGATCAGTGAATGAGTGAAGGGGGAGTCGAACTGGTTTTGGACGCACGTCCTAGTAGGGTCCGTCACTTTTTGGGGTCCCGCTTGAAACATTTCCGTTGTGGTTTGTGTATTTGCAGCGCTTTTTGTGTTTGCATGTGTTGTGAGGATTTGCAGCACATGTGTTGTCAAACTGATGATCACGTTGGTTTTGTTTTTATTTGCATGTGTTTTCTTTTATTTGCATGTGCTTTTTTTAATTTGCATGTGTTTTCTTTTATTTGCATGTGTTTTCTTTTATTTGCATGTGGTTTTTTTTATTTGCATGTGTCTTTTATTTGCATGTGCTTTTTAAATTTGCATGTGTTTTCTTATTTGCAGCGCTTTGAGCTCTCTCGGCCACCGTATAAATGCAAAGAAGTCTGAAATTTCTAGTCTCATTTATAGAAGCCATAGTGATCTCAACCTGCTCGTTTTCAGGCATCCCCGTGAGAACGACTCTAGACAATTCGACGACGGTGCAGTATGTGGGGCTGCTGCATCAGCTGACTATGAAAGCCAGGAGTATGGTCAGAGACATCGACCCTCAGAATGACCTGACATTTCTGCGCATCAGGTCCAAGAAACACGAGATCATGGTGGCGCCAGGTGGGTCAGCGCATTATCACCCCCGTCTTCCTTATCAGGCCGTTATATTGCTCTCACCTTTTCCCTGTTTTCCAGATAAAGAATTCCTGTTCATCGTCATCCAGAGTCCAACAGAATAAACAACATACTCACTAATTTATGGTCTTTAAAACATAAATGTGTTTGTACACTGTCCTAAACAGTCTCGTGAATGTACCTTCACTAATTATTTGAAATAAATTAAATTAAATTAAAATGTTGTAATGTGATTGAATGCATGTAAATTCATCAATAAATTAGTGAATTGTTGTCTTTATTATGAAGTATGACTTTTTAAGGTCACAGTTTTGCTATGGCTGATATATAAGTAGTGTGTATATATATAATTATTTTGACACTATATATACACATATACTGTATATACATATATATATATATATGTATATAATATTTTATTTATATATTTATATATATGTATATATTTTATATGTTTTTATATATACATGTATATAATATTTCATTTATATATTTATATATGTATGTATATAATATTTTATATATGTATACAATATTTTATTTATATTTTTATATATATGTATATGATATTTTATATATATATATATATACCTTATATTTTATTATCTATTATATAATATAAATTATGAAAAAAGGTATTTAATTACTATGAATTATAATATATATAAATTATATTTCATAAAATTAATATTGTACTATACAGTCATGTGGAAAAAGTTGGGACATCCTATTGAATTCCAAAGTTTTCTGTATCCGGGCATAATAAAAAATCATCTGGTCCTTAAAAATTGGAAACTAAAACCTCAGATGAATAACAACACAGGACATATTACACTAGCTCAGTATTTATTTAACACAAACTAAGCCGAAATGGAAAAAAAATGAAGACACCCTTACTGTTATCATAGGAATTAAGAGGGAAAGTAGTGGTCAGGCATTGCTAATCAAATGCCTTTAAAAGCTGAAGTTCTGGCAGTTTGAGATTCTGGAGATTTCAGGTGCGTTGACACGATGCCAAGATGGAAAAGACATCAGCTGCCTGTCAATCTGAGAAGGGTTGCAAGGGCATTTCCAAACAGTTTGAAGTCCATTATTCTACAACGAGATAGATCATTCACAAGTGCACAACATTCAAACAGTTGCCAATCTTCCCAGCAAATTCAGCGCAATGCAACCCAAGAACTACAGCTCAGACTCTACAGGCCTCAGTCAACATGCACAATTAATATAGCACTTTTTACAATCTGTATTGTTTCGAAAAAGCTCTACAGTGATAGCTGGCAAATAACTTCGGCTGCACAGAAAATGGTGTCATTGTCCAGCTTAAGTGTCACGTATAGTTTTCGGTTTTGTGTTCATGTTTCTGTTTTCTTGCCACGTGTTTCCCTTGTTTGTGTCATGTGATCCGTTGTCACGTGTTCTGTGTTGTCACTGGTTTGTGCTCAGGTGTTCCTTGGTTAGTCCTTGTATATTTAAAACCTCATGTTTTCCATTTGTTTTTGCCATGTATTGTCCATGCACCACTGTTGGTAAGGTAATGGTCCATGTTTATTTCTAGATCAGTTTAACCAAGCCATGTCGTTATTTATGTTATTTATGTATATGCTTAAGTTTAGTGGTGGGCAGAGCGAGGCTTCATGAAACACTGAAACAGTTGAAGCAAATTTTAATTTTCCCGTCAAGTTTGTTTTGATAAATCCCATGGTTTGCGTCAGAAGTAGCGCACGCCTCTTTCAGGGCACGTTCTGTGCAGAAAATAGGGTGTCCTTCCTTTTTCTCATGACTGTATATCTATTATTTTACATACTACTATAACCAATACTATAACTGCTACTACTACTACTAATGAAAGAGTGTGTATTAATTGCTATTATATACATTTCTATGTGTGTGTGTGTGTGTGTGTGTGTAGATATATAGATATATGTAGATATAACACTTATAATAAATTATAATTATTTATATATTTATTTATAATGAATGATTTTTTATTGTTTATTTTATTATTTATTTATAATTATTTATATATATATATATATATATATATTTATATTATTTATATATATATGTGTGTGTATGTAGATATATACATATATATAGATATAACATTTATAATAAATTATAATTATTTATATATTTATAATTAATTATTTTGTATTGTTTATTTTATTATTTATATTTAATTATTTATTTATATTTATTTATATATATATATTTATATTATTTATATATATATATATATATATATATATATATATGTGTGTTTGTGTGTGTATGTATATAAATATATATAGATAATATTATAGATAACACTTCTGAACACACTACTTCATAAATTATAATTATTTATATATATATATATATATATATATATATATATATATATATATATATATATATATATATATATATAAATATATAAAATAATAATATTATTATATCGAAATATAGTATATATAATTTCCACCAGATGGCAGGAGTTCAAGCAGACGCTTTGTGTTTCTGCTCATTTGATTCTCTGATGAATGGCTGGTTTAATCGGCTGTGACAGCCGTGGTCTGCTTTATTGTGCTCTTAGTGGTACAAAGGTAATTAGGTGTATATTTGCATCTTCTAAATCACACCTTAAAAAACAGAAAGCACATTTAGTAGAAATATATATTTGATACATTTGGTCAGTGTGGTTTGTGGATTTACAGGTTTGGCTTCATATGTTTGAGCTCCATTACGTCCAGCTGATTCGCTGTTTTGTTGGTTTGTGTTTCAGAGAGTGTTTTTGCCTGCGGGTCAGTGTTGTATTTTGAAAGGAACAATATAGCCAGAACGTTTGTGCTCTAATTACTCCAACACAATCATTTCCTTTCCTTTCTGCCTTAAGCTTTTTTTATGGTTGCAGCTCTACGGGTCTTTACCCCAGTAAATCTATAAAAAGCACTTTCCATGAAATAGGTTGGCCTACAAACTGGCATCCAATGACTGACTGACTGAATGAATGAATAAGGAAATAAATAAATAAGGCCACAAATTCCACGTTCATGTCAAACATAAAACAAAATGAGGCATGAAAACAAAAGTGTTTAATTGTGGTCTTGTGTTTTCTGCTTTTCAGTGGCATCCAACATGAATATACTAGAAAATTGGTTGTAGAAAATGATTTTGTAATACTACTACTACCATAATATTATTATTATTAATATTTTATTATTCAATAAATTTTAGACAATTTTTGTAACAAAATTATTTATTATTATTATTGTTGTTGTTATAGATAATTTACTACTATTACAAATACAACAACAACATCAATAAATGCTATTCAATTAATTATTTAATTATTATCATATATAATGAATTATTATTATTATATATTATATGTTTTCTATAATAAACTATATATAACAAATATATAATAGTAATTATAAATTTCACTTGTAAGTCGCTAAATGACTAAATGGAAATGTAAATAAATGTATAAACATTAATTGTTATTATTTGTAATAGGGGAAGGAACAGGGGGGGGGGGAGGGAGGAATGCAGTCTGGCAGAAGTCATGTGACCACTGCTGGTTGTGAGGATCTCAATGGAATGACAGTGAGTTTATAGTACTGTTTAGAAACAGGGATGAGGATGAAGGTACCGGGTTGGATAGGGTCGGAGTTACGTTTTCTTTCTTTCCCCTTTCTCCCTGTTTTTCTCTCTCTCTACTTCCCACAAGAAGTAACGGCTGCCACCTGACTCCAGTGATTGCACTGATGATTGGAGGAGTGAATCTGGGATCTGGAGATTTAAGGAGCACCGTTGCACAGAGCTGTGTGTGTGTGTGTGTGTGTGTGTGTGAACGGTTTGAGGTCCCGTCTCAGCCCAAAAGTTGCGACAGTGTTTGTTGTCATTTATACCTTTCTGATTTACTGTTATTGTGTTCGCAACCTTGTTGTACTTGGCGCCTACTACAAGGAAGTTCTTTTGTTTTTGTAAGTTATCTTGTTTGTTTATTTTTCTGTTATTGTCTTTGTACTGATTACGTTTATGTTGGGTAGGATTGAGTACAGAGGTGGGTGCCTTTTTGTTTTATTGTATTTTTTTCTTTTCTTCTCTTTTATAGATTAGTTAGAGGTTCTATGTTTGTTATTTTGGCCTTGCCCCCTCTTGAAGTTTTAATCCTCCCTTATTTGTCGAATGGTTTGTTCTGACATTGAGTTGTTTTCCGGTCTTCGTGACAGTCCTGGGATTGGGAGCTCAACCTCGCTGCCTCCACACATCCCACCATTTGATCCTGTTACGTGTTCCTCCACCCTAGACTAAAAAGAGGGCCGTAACAGTCGGAGTAGATATTTCATCAGCCAAACCTCGTCCGTTGATGTCGCTGGCTCACACCCCTGGTCAGGCTTCCAGAGCGAGGGTCAAATCTGTCCTCTTCTCCTCGGCTCCGGCAGACGTGTCGTGGCGGGTGGGCGCACACGAGTAGGTTGATTAGGATCTGACTTTGGCCGTGTTCTCCAGTTCCTCCAGTTCAGTCTGGTGGAGTCTCAGAGGCCGATGGGTTGGTTGACCGCGGCCCTGACGGTCAGGGCTCATTGAATAAACGTCTTGGTGAAAACAAAAAGATTGTGGCTCTCCTGAGCCACAGCGACGAACATTGTCCGCTCTTCCATTTGGGATGGTCCGATCGTCGGTCACACTGTTCAGGCAGGAAGACGAAGACAGAAGGATCCAGTTCAAAGTTTAATAACAATAACTCTAGCAGGCAGACAGGCAATGGAAAAACACTACTAAATGTAACAGTGATTGGACAAAGATGTAAACTAGGATTAAAAAAAATAGAGCACAGCTGATACAACTGAGTGGGAAAACAGCTCAAAGGAACACATGAATCTAAACAAACTAAAAGTCCCAAAATGAAACAAAAACAGACTGTGACACCTATTAACTCATTTCTATTACTGATCTCATTTTAAGGACAAAAAAATCTAGTATTTAATTGCATCCCGTCTTGTTAATATTTGGTTTCAACAACTTGGTTTCTGTAACGCTGATTCAGAAGAACAGATAACAGGCAGGTTTTAATTC
This sequence comes from Opsariichthys bidens, assembly GCA_037194245.1. Taxonomy (NCBI): domain Eukaryota; kingdom Metazoa; phylum Chordata; class Actinopteri; order Cypriniformes; family Xenocyprididae; genus Opsariichthys; species Opsariichthys bidens. Next base: position 2,608,797 of record CM074290.1, on the reverse strand, counting down.
AAACGGTAACAGACACAGAACAGAGAGCGTGTTCAAACAATAACCGACAAAGGAAGGATAACAGACAGGAACTTATATACACAGATGATAAGGATAACTGATTAAACTAAACTGAGGACAGGTGTAGACATGACGTAAGACGGAACTAAACGTGACAGAACTGAACATGTGACAGTTTCAATATTTACACTCATTACATTCAGACGATCAACCATCTTCTCAAAGTTACTTTAAGTTTTAGTGGGTAAAAAAATTTGTTTTTTAAGACCCAAATTTGGTTAAAATAAAACAAAAATAAACAAATAAATAATAATAATAATACACAACATATTTAGTTTCCTGAGGTTGTAACCTTTGGCTATTTTGGCCTGAGTTTCCAAACCCTATTTCGCATCGTGTTCTACTGGAAGTCGTGGTAAACGCTGACATCTAGATGTTTGTCTCAAGCGTGGAGCTCACCTGACACACATTAGCGGAGAGGATGAGCGACGATCACTGCTGGCCTCACTGACCTCCGTTCGGCCTCCATCTGCTGTCTGTTGTACATCCCAGCACTGCCAGTTGGCACTCTCGGCGCAGGGCAGAGAGCCAGCAGGTGGGCACGGATGGCATATTCCGAGACCAGCCCCTGTGCACAGCCCCGTGAAGGAGTGTGTGCGTGCGGGATAATTAAGCAGAGGATTAATGATTGGGCTAATAACAGCATATGAGAGAGAAAACCTTGTCTGTTTATGCACATGAAGGTGTTTGTGCACTTCTGGGTCACATATCATATCAAGCAAGCCATGTGCTTGAGGCCTTGCGTTTCTATACGTATCTGGTGTTAGTGAGTTCAATCGTGTGGTCAAAGTGAATGACAATAAAGTTGGCGGTTTATTCTGTCTGCTGTGAAGGTGTAATATCATATCCGAAAAGAAAATGTTATGTACACGATATATCAATATAATAAAGCTTGCATCCTCCTCTCAAAGTTCAGAGTCTTCTATCTTACAGTGGGTATGGAAAGTATTCCAGTTTTCTTTTTTAATAAATCTGCAAAAATGTCAAGAATTCTGTGTTTTTCTGTCAATATGGGGTGCTGTGTGTACATTAATGAGGAAAAACAATGAACTTAAATGATTTTAGCAAATGGCTGCAATATAACAAAGAGTGAAAAATTTAAGGGAGTCTGAATACTTTCCGTTCGCACTGTATGTCTTATTATAATTCTCCATCTCGAACCTGCACCAGTTTCTCCAAAATCTCCAGTTGTAATCTTAAGGATAAGCTCATTTTGACCACCAACTTTCATTGGTGTTACTTCACATTCAGATTATATTATTTAATTATCTAAAATAAACTAATGTGATAAATATTTTTTTTTGCTTGTAAATAAAATTATTTGATGCTTAAAGTGACTTTCTTAATGAACTTAGTCTTTAGATTTTGATTTATAATAATAAATATGACCAATATGATTTAGTCATAGTAAATATTTATTTTATCATTTTTAATTTATTTCTAACATAATATTAATTATTTTTATTTTATTAATACAATTATTCAATGCTTAAAATTAAAATGTATTAATTAATAAATTATTTTACGTAGAGTAATTTAAGGCGTAACTTAAATAGTTCATGTCACGATTTTTTTTATTTCACTCAGTCAATCATATTAAATATTTATCATATTGTTTTATATTGTTTATTTGTTATTACAGTGTTATTATTTATGTTTTATTTTTGAGTCTATTAATGTGACCATATGAAGCACATTTGACTCTTTTTAATATTAAACTTCTTTGTGTTCTGAATGACACTCAAAGTCATGTGGCTTTTTCAGAGGAGAAGAGTGCAGTTAGTTTACTTAGTGATCTGAAGCTACAATTGTCCAAAGTCAAGCAAAAACTGTCAGGAAAATATAAAAAAATGTATTTTCGGTATTCAAATGGATAGAAACAACAAACGGAATATGAAGAATCATTGTGAGAATAGCAGCAATATGACCCTTGACCCTGCTGGGGAGAGGTGTAGGATTCTCCAGCAGCTCTGTGATGACTTTAGTGCTTTACTTGCTAATCTGACAGCTGTTATGAGAACAGGTGATACTCTGCAGTGCAGGACACTCGAGACCTGCTTATCTGAACCCGCTCTCACAGGATCAAACACTCACAGGAATCTCACGTCATCTCGGTCTTCATATACTGTAATCAATCGCATTATGTGGTTCAGCGGAGCCAGTTCTGGAATCTTTCGAATAAAAAACGTTCTAATGAGAGTGTTGCCATTAAAATTGCAAGTGTCTGGGTTCAGGCACAAACTTTTATTGCTGGTTACACAGAAGTCACATGGGTGACCTTTTATGGTGCCATTTATTACTGAGCGGAACAAATATTGCATCCACAATCTCATGAAAACTGTCGAGGGAGCAGAACTGTTATCTTTAACTTGTTACATTTTTGTAAAGAGAAATAAAGCTAAAATAAACTAAATATCTATCAATCTGTTACGGAAGTATACTTGGAACACAGAGATGATTATTAACGGGATGATACTTTAGGCCAGGGTTCCTCCATTACTTCTCACCAAGGGCCAAATTCTGCCAAAAATACAAACTAGTGGTCGACCAATATTGGTTGTTTGATGGCCAATGCCAATATCTTAAATCACGGTGGCCGATGGCCGATGTCGATTTTTAATTCATATTTAATAAATTAGGAATGTGAAAAGAAATTTAATTAAAATAAAAAAATTTAATTAATTAATGAAGATTCTGTCATTCATATCATTATTTTATGTATTTTTTTCTATCATAATAATTTCACAGTTTTTTCACAAATAAATTCAGAATATGAAAAGAAATTTAATTACATTTAAAAATTTAATTAATTAATGAAAATTCTGTGATTCATATTATTTCCTATCATTATTTTATGTATTTTTTTCTATCATAATAATTTCACAGTTTTTTCACAAATAAATTCGGAATATGAAACGAAATTTAATTACATTTAAAAAGTTAATTAATTAATAAAAATTCTGTCATTCATATTATTTAATATCATTATTTTATATATTTTTTTCTATTATAATAATTTCACAGTTTTTTCACAAATAAATTCGGAATATGAAAAGAAATTTAATTACATTTAAAAATTTGATTTACTAATGCAAATTCTGTCATTCATATTATTTCATGTCAAAATTAAATTAAAAAAATATTTTAAAATAAACATTCTTATATTTTAGATGGTTTATATTAAATTATATATTATATATCTTTGTTGTGGTTGGTCTTGCAAAATAAACCAAAAAAATTGAGTCCATCAACAAGGTATTCTAGGAGACCACCATGGAGCCAGGAGTCCATGATCTCTTTAACCTTGTAGGCCGCACCGTCCTGCAGGATCAACAGAAGGGCGGGGCTTCCACTGCTAAACCAGCCTCTGGGGAAACAGGAATGATACGGCTTGAGAAGAGACACATGGATGGTGGAGTGAATTCTGTAGTGAGGAGGAAGTTGGAGTTGGTAAGTGACAGGATTGATCTGCTTTGTGATGGTGAAGGGGTCAATGTATCTGGGACTGAGCTTCTCGCAGGGCAGGCGCATCCTGATGTCCCGAGTCGACAGCCAGACCTTCTGATGTGCTTGGTAGGATGGAGCTGCAGAACGAAGGTCAGCTGTCATCCTGCCCGCTGAAGCTGGTGGTGAGAGACCCTCTCACTCTCGGAAGCAGTGGTCGACTGGTGGAACATCGGATGGCTCTCCAGATGAAGGGAAGAGAGACTTCTGGTAACAGAGTGTAGACTAGAAGGGAGGGGGTCCAGTGGGGGGTTTGGCGAAGGGAGTTCTGCGCGTACTCAGCCCAGCCAAGGAACTGGTTCCAAGAGTTCTGGTGATCATGGCAGCAGGTTCGTAGAAAGCGACCAGTCTCCTGGATCTCAGCAGGTTCGTAGGAAGCGACCAGTCTCCTGGATCTTTCCGTCTGCCCGTTCGACTGGGTTTGTTGCTTCGACTTGATTGTTGATGTTGACATGTGCAATAAACAATAAACAATAAGCACTGCTAAACTACAACCTTTTTCACTTTTGCAACATTTTGCACAGATATCGAGTTTTCACTGTACAATTTTCTAAAACGTGCAATATTTCTTTTGTATATTCTATTTTGTAAATTTATTTAGTTTTCTGTTTTTATCTTTGTGTGTACTACTTTTTTACCATGTACCCCTGCTGTTGCTAAATGCAATTTCCCCACTGCGAGACAAATAAAGGTTTTACTTACTTACTTACTTACTTCCACTGCTAAACCAGCCTCTGGGGAAACAGGAATGATACGGCTTGAGAAGAGACACATGGATGGTGGAGTGAATTCTGTAGTGAGGAGGAAGTTGGAGTTGGTAAGTGACAGGATTGATCTGCTTTGTGATGGTGAAGGGGTCAATGTATCTGGGACAGAGCTTCTCGCAGGGCAGGCGCATCCTGATGTCCCGAGTCGACAGCCAGACCTTCTGATGTGCTTGGTAGGATGGAGCTGCAGAACGAAGGTCAGCTGTCATCCTGCCCGCTGAAGCTGGTGGTGAGAGACCCTCTCACTCTCGGAATCAGTGGTCGACTGGTGGAACATCGGATGGCTCTCCAGATGAAGGGAAGAGAGACTTCTGGTAACGGAGTATAGACTAGAAGGGAGGGGGTCCAGTGGGGGGTTTGGCGAAGGGAGTTCTGCGCGTACTCGGCCCAGCCAAGGAACTGGTTCCAAGAGTTCTGGTGACCATGGCAGCAGGTTCGTAGGAAGCGACCAGTCTCCTGGATCTCAGCAGGTTCGTAGGAAGCGACCAGTCTCCTGGATCTTTCCGTCTGCCCGTTCGACTGGGTATGGTATCCAGAGGAGAGACTGAAGATCACACCTGGGAGGGTTTCTATACCTTCGAGATAAAGTTCAGCTGTGTTAAGGAAGTTTCTTAAGTGGAAAATGATGACAGGAGTTAGAAAAAAGAAAATAAATAATAACTGCTATAATACACGCGTTGCTGTCAGAGGGAGGATGGTCCGTGATGAAATCCACCCCAGGTGTGACCACGGTTGGTTGGAAACGGGCAGCAGGTGGAGTTTGCTAGATGGTAGATGGGGAGGGTTCTTTGAGACGATCCGAGCATCCCTGGACAAATCTTCTCACATCCCTGGCCATGTTGGGCCACCAGAAGCGATCTTTTGGCAACAAGAGGGTGCTATTGGTCCCTGGGTGGCCAGTGCCCAGAGATGAGTGTACGGAGTAAATGAGAGGAGTGCGTTCTGCTCAGATGATTACAGGTATTATAAGCCTGGTGGGCAGCCCGGAGCAATGGTGGAGGCATTGGAGGAGGGAACAGAACTCGAGGACCATTGGATGGGACTCACAATGACTTCCTTAGACAGGATGGGTTCGGGGTTTTCGCTGACCTCTTCTGGAGTGTGTAGGTGGTTAAGAGAGTCAACTTTCACATTCTTAGGACCTGGACGATAGGAGATGGAGAAACTGAAACAGGTGACAGCCTGCCTGTGTGCCTGATGGGGATTAAGGCTGCGTTCACACTTGTAGTTCGGTTGGTTTGGTTGGTTTGGTCAATCATATAGTCCTGGTCCTCTTAGCGTTCACACTGGCATTTTTAACAGCGAACCTGAAGTTACCGAACCGAAGGCACAGGGATACGGTCACGACCCGATTGGTCGGCTTTTATGACGTATATTTGGCGACGCTTACCGAACATTAAAACAACGCTGTGTTCTGGATTAAACGCCATCATTTGATGCTTTATTTTGACCAGCTGAGAATCACGAAGAGCTCATCAAATGTTCAAAGCATTCAAAACAGCAGCAGGATTTCCTCCGAAACTTCACCTCCTCGTCGCTCCACGTTTGCCCTCGACTCATTTTGGATCTTCCCGCGTCGTCACATCAGCTGACCTGTAGCGTCTCATCTCGTGACATCACGTCCTGTTTTTGGTTGGTTTACACGTCTTTGGTCCGTGTCGCGTTCATATATCAATCGAACCACACCAGAGTTCGTCTGGAAGCGGACCGAGACCCATCTTTTTAGCGTCTCGGTCCGATTGTTTGGTCCGCACCAGGGTTCGGATGGCAGCGTTCACATGTGTTCAAAAGAACCGCACTAACTGAGCTATTCGCACCAGGGTTCATTTTAATCGAACCAAACATGACAAGTGTGAACGCACCAGAGCGCTAAGTCTCTCGGCCTCCTGTAGGTATGAGTTTTTTGTGGTCAGTGAATGGATTTTTGAAGTGGTGGTGGTCATGACAAAAGTAGTGGCAGGTGGTGTGGTGGTGAGAATCCATTATCTTGTGTGCTAAATAAAAATGAAATATTACCTGAACTGTTATTCATTATTATTATTATTATTTATTTAATAATATATTATATATAATATCTCGGCTGGCCTGGGAACGCCTCGGTGTCCCCCCGGAAGAGCTGGAGGAAGTGTCTGGGGAGAGGGAAGTCTGGGAATCTCTGCTCAGACTGCTGCCCCCGCGACCCGGCCCCGGATAAGCGGTAGAAGATGGATGGATGGATATTATGTATAAGCCTATTTATAATAAACAATTTAAACATTATTATATTATATTATATCTGAAGTGTTAAGAATTTTGAATTTTTTTAATTATTATTAATTATTCATTATCATTGAATATTATTAATAATAATGAGCATTAAAATCATCATTGAGAATCATAGGAATTAGTAAGAAAACTTAAAAGTAATACTTTTTTATTGTTATGAAAGGAATTTCACATTTTGCAATTATTAATGGCTCTGATAAGCATTATTTTATTTATTTATTTTATTTTGGGGTCAGAAATGTTTTTGTGTTTTTGTGAGATTAATCCATACTGTATATCATATATAGTCTTAGACTTCATGAGAACCTCAGTTCAACCTTCATGAGATCCACAATCCACAAGGCTATCCGAAGGATCCGAGACCTCACCCAGAGATCATAGTCAGCATCTGAACCTGGATTTGACCTGTAGTTTTATCATTACAAACAGTGGCCATCACACTAATCACTTTATTACACACACTGTACATTTAACAGCATACTGTACTCCAGCACTGCGTGGCAGCTGTCATGTTTATATTCTCAGGGACTGTCTAGCAGCTGTCATGTTTACTCCCACCACCTCAGAATACTGGTCTCTGTGTGCTCTGAACTGTTTACAAGACGGTCATGGACCATATGGACCTGTAAAAGAAAAAGTCCTTCGCACACTTTATGTCATTTTGTGATGTGTGTACTTTGTGTAGGCGTTTACACATTGTGTATCAATGAATCTTATAATGCCTCGTGTTTACAGTGTCATGTTGAATATTGCTCTGAATATTTCATGTTGCACACCGTGTCCTGTCTCATGCTATATTGTTTTATCATTGTGTTCTTTGTTCTGTTTTGAATATCACAAAACTTCTCAAGAACATATGCAAGTCACATTTCAATCCAAAATATGAAGACAACAAACAAGAAATTATATTTTTCTTATTGAAAAATAAGCACATTTTGTATTTTACAATGTGATCATCTTTGTGACAGTTAAAAATTCAGCATGCATTACATGTAATACAGCATAGAATAAAATAGAATAGAATAGAATAGAATGGGGGGGGGGCATTCGTGGCCACGGTTTGTAGTGTGTCAAGTCAAGTTATATAGCGCTTTTTACAATACAGATTGTGTAAAAGCAACTTTACAGTGTTAATAGCAAAATAATTTTGGCTTTACAGCCGCTCTAGAAGAAAATGGTGCCATTGTCCAGCTTAAGTAAGTTTGTTCGTTCGACATTTATTCTTGAATGTCAAGTGTCCCCAACTAAGCAAGCCAGGAGCAACAGCGAGGAACCCAAACTCCATCAGGTGACAGAAATGGAGGGGAAAAAAAACCTTTGGAGAAACGAGGCTCAGTTGTGTACAATGAACCGAGTACAATAATGATTCAGGCAGCGTTACGGGTCACAAGACAGATTTGGATCAGAACAGTCCAAAATTTAATCCAGTTCCATCTGGTTGAAGATTGGAGTCATCACGCTGGTATGGAAATGTTTTTGTTGGGGATCTGTGCCACTGGCTGTCGTGTCGATGAGGCCTTCGCAGGGGATAGGTGGCACAATCTCTGCTAACACTTCAGGGATATGTTATGGTCGTGTCTAGGTGCAGGTCCTCCACCTGATCAGGATAAGGCCCAGATGTCGCTAACTGCGATAACCTCAGGAAAAACAGAGAGACTAATATTAGCATTGTTTTAAAGAAAGGACCACCAATGCTTAGGAGGTAATAGTTCTCGCCCTGGAGTGTCGGTCAGAACGCCGGACAGGAGGCAGGGATCAGACAGACACATTGCTACACTTCTACATTTCAGGTGCAGGTTTCGAGGCTGTAGTTATAGTCATTAACATGTTGCGGGTGTATGTGTGGCTCCCGATAAACACACAGTAGTATATGTTACATAAAGCACCATTATTGATAGCTTAAAATCACTTCTAGCACAACACAACAGCTTAACCAGGCTGAATCATAACTTATAAATCACCATTTCTTAACCTAATAATTTGTACAGAACAAACAATAATATATTAGTTTCAATAATATAAGAACAACACTTAAATCTCTTATAAACAGTGTGGATTCTACAGTGACGACATGGAATGATTCATTTCTATCAAGTGGATTTGTGACCCAAATACTCAATTATTTCAATGTATTTACATATATAATAAAACTTAAACAAGTAATGGAGAATATAGGACTCAATTTTCTCAAATGCACGCACACAGTTATTAATAATTGCACAAACACTGCATCACAACTTCTGGAACAGTCTTTAAGTGGCAAGTACTGCTATCTTTGCCATGAGGACAAAGCACAGCTGAAGGCCTGGAAATCTGTGGCACAGGCAGAGCAATGACTGACCAAGGTGAAGCCAGAGGGACGAGGGAGCCTGGTGAAGCCATAAGAACAACGGCCCAGGTGAAGCCAGAGGGATGAGGGAGCCTGGTGAAGTCATTAGAACAACGGCCCAGGTGAAGCCAGAGGTACGAGGGAGCCTGGTGAAGCCATAAGAACAACGGCCCAGGTGAAGCCAGAGGGACGAGGGAGCCTGGTGAAGCCATAAGAACAACGGCCCAGGTGAAGCCAGAGGGACGAGGGAGCCTGGTGAAGCCATAAGAACAACAGCCCAGGTGAAGCCAGAGGGACGAGGGAGCCTGGTGAAGCCATAAGAACGACGGCCCCGGTGAAGCCAGAGGGATGAGGGAGCCTGGTGAAGTCATTAGAACGACGGCCCAGGTGAAGCCAGAGGGACGAGCGACCCAGGTGAAGCCATAAGAACAACGGCCCAGGTGAAGCCAGAGGGACGAGGGAGCCTGGTGGAGCCATAAGAACGACGGCCCAGGAGAAGCCAGAGGGACGAGGGAGCCTGGTGAAGCCATAAGAACAACGGCCCAGGTGAAGCCAGAGGGACGAGGGAGCCTGGTGAAGCCATAAGAACAATGGCCCAGGTGAAGCCAGAGGGATGAGGGAGCCTGGTGAAGCCATAAGAACGACGGCCCAGGTGAAGCCAGAGGGACGAGGGAGCCTGGTGAAGCCATAAGAACGACGGCCCAGGAGAAGCCAGAGGGACGAGGGAGCCTGGTGAAGCCATAAGAACGACGGCCCAGGAGAAGCCAGAGGGACGAGGGAGCCTGCTGAAGCCATAAGAACAATGGCCCAGGTGAAGCCAGAGGGACCAGGGAGCCTGGTGAAGCCATAAGAACAACGGCCCAGGTGAAGCCAGAGGGACGAGGGAGCCTGGTGAAGCCATAAGAACGACGGCCCAGGAGAAGCCAGAGGGATGAGGGAGCCTGGTGAAGCCATAAGAACGACGGCCCAGGAGAAGCCAGAGGGACGAGGGAGCCTGCTGAAGCCATAAGAACAATGGCCCAGGTGAAGCCAGAGGGACCAGGGAGCCTGGTGAAGCCATAAGAACAATGGCCCAGGTGAAGCCAGAGGGACGAGGGAGCCTGGTGAAGCCATAAGAACAACGGCCCAATTGTAGCCAAGGGATGGAGGAACCAAGGTGGAGGTGATTGATCAACGGGCCAAAACGGAGTGAGGCGGAGACTGCACCATGGTGGTGCTGGTGACTGGATGACTCGAGGCGAATCCAAGCAGCAGAGTGGAATTAACAAAGGAGAAAACAATGGACTGAAGTGAGCTGGCGGAGGAGGGACTGAGGACTGAGGCGAAGGCAGAGGAAGTGGGAGAGGGAGGCTGAGTGGGATCATTGGAGATGTCGGAGACTTGGAGCTGGGTAGGATCAGTGAGGATAGTAGATTATGGGGAAATCCCTCTTCTATTTATCCTTGACAGACATTGTTGCCGGCTTACACACCTGGTCAGACTCTCTGTGGCGATATTGGGGCTCTGGCGCAGGTTCTGGTATCGCTATGGGCTCCGGCTTTATGTCTGTGGTGGGCTCAGTCTCTTGGTCCTTGTCTGGCTGGGATCTGGATCGGAATGGGGCTCATCCGAGAGGCAAATGGCAAGTGATGACTCGCAGATAACCAGCACCCACTTCACAAATTCTGTGAATGCCCCTTGAGGACCATCACCGGGCAGGCGTGACTTAGTTTATTCAGTGAGGCTAGTCTGAAAAAAACAGAGAAAGAGAGTGATCCGTGAAGTGTGTTAGGCACGCCAGTTCTAAAAAGTCTGTGTGATCCTCGAGTGGACAATGCTCTTGCACCGGGCAGAGAAGGTGGACCGCTGGTGAGTCCATCTTGATCATTAAAAATGATCTTTTTAGAGGTTTGATGTTCTGTTGTAGTGAATGGCACAAACAGGAAAATACTAGAATAAGTCTTTACTATTGATAGTTGGAGATACAAACTCAGGAACACAGGAGAATAAACACTCCACATCAACATAAATGCAAACAACTGAGAGCTCAAGGCCTAAATACACAAAGAAGACAAATTAACATTATCTAAAACAAATAAGATTGTTCCCTTAAAGAGCATTATTTACCTTACTGCTACCTGATTTAACCCATTCAAATTAATTTTGTTTATGAAAATGAATGTATTTAGGTTAATTCAGTGATGTTTTACATATACAGCATATATTTTTCCCATAGTTCTTGACCTCTTGAACCATGATGTTTATGTTGCCTCAGGCCAGAGAGCTTCTGCTTCGTTGTTCAGCAGGTGGTGAATTAACAGCAATTAGCCTCAAATTCAGCCCATCTTCACTGTTGTACACTATGACACCTGGACAAGAGTACAAACCTGAGGCCACAAGAGCCAATTAGAACAGGAAACACAGATGTGTGACTTGTGGCTGAAGACTGGACATAATTATCAGCAGCAAATATGTGTCAGAATATGGATCCAGAGCGCAAATACCCTGTAAGAAACTTCGGTGCTACAAAAAGGATGTGAGTGACATGGACAATTTTCAAGAAAAGTCTGTAAAAATATGGCCCAATGTACTGTTAATATGAAGAAATGTGGACTTTTCACAGGTTTTACTTGTATTTTGAAATATACATTGCAGTGTTTTTTGGGTTTAAAGAAAGGTGTGTAAATCTTTATGGAAAACTTACTGGTAATATTCTGCCAGGACATTATTCATTTTTATTTGCATTTTTTCTTACCGTGTGTATTTTAAACATCATATAAAATCTAATATAATATTAATACAATGCAATCATAAATATTATAATTTTGAGCTTGATAACATTTATCAAGGGAAAATTAAGCGTTACATATTTACGAGTTTGACGATAAAAACTGAAAAGTGTGACATGTTGAAATTACAAACAACTAGTGTTGGTCAGTAGCAAAGATATTTTAGTAAAGTCACCATTTTCTTATATGGAAAATTGCAGTATTTATTATAATGGATTTATGCATGCACAACATTGTTATTATTTTATTGAGTTGCCCTAATAATATTTAATCAAAATAACTTCCCTTACCTCTGGCTGCAACATCTCTTCTTCGATGTTGTGTATACTGTCACTCACATGAGATCCAATCGCAAACCGCAACCATTTCCCCTTAAACTGTCAGTTTTGATTTCATGCTGACTTTAAGATATGTCGAACGTTCATTTCAAATGAACTGATTGTAAAAACTGATCAGTTTTCATACCGCTAGTTTGCACAGATTCATTCTGAAAAATCCAGTACAAACCAACATGAATTGCATGTTGGTCAAGGCTGAATAATGTCGGTTAGAGCTGGATAGTGCCGGTCAAGCTGGTGGACCAACATACACTCGAAAAATATTTCTGTCTAATCATACGTTTTATGTAATTTAATTACGTAGCAATTTTCCATCCATTTGGATGACATAGTTTTAACATAAAAAAACTAATAAACTGAATGTGATTCATATTTGTCAGTCATATGTAAACGAAATAGATTTATGTAATAGTTGACAGGTTAATGAACACTGTTTAGTGGTCATGTGTGTGCGCACTACTGAGTTAAAGCACCGTTGAAGCAGTGTCAGAGTTAATGACATGATTGAGCAGTACTGATGAACGCCTGCTGTTAACAAGCAGAATCACTGAAGGACAGAGAAACACAAGAATTACAACTGATGAAATCAACTGAAGATAAAAGACACTATTCATAAACTCAACTATTACATAAATCTGACCTATTTCATTTACATATGAAATGTCATCCAAATGGATGGAAAATTGCTATGTGATTAAATGACATAAAACTTATGTTTAGACTGAAATATTTTTTGATACCAGCATGCAAAGCTGACCAACAATGCTGGATTTTTCACCAGAGATATTACTTTTAATTGAATGTTTTTGAGTTTGAATTTTACACACTATATTTTAGGTTTACAGTTCAACAACAATAACAGCAAACATTGTTACGCATTTTATTTCATTGATCAAATCTATGCAAAATTAAATAGCCCACAAGCTGTGTTTTAGTGTAAAATAATGCTAAAGAACTTCTTGGTGTCCCCCATTTGGGTTTTATGAATCAGAGAGAGTTGACCTCCGTGTTTAACACATTTGGAGACCATGAATTTAATATAGTGGCCTGAAAAATATGGATACAACTGTTGTCTCTTTTCAAGAGGCGCTCTCATATCTTTTGTATTCTAGAGCGTAATGCTAACACAAGCTAACAACAAAGTATTTCTGGAGGCTGTTGTTAGATTGGTTTTGACATGACTGCTCACTGGCACTCACTTACTTCTGCAGTAAAAGGCTAAATTGAAGGGGCTAATGGTTACTCCTAATAGAAATCAGCTGGAGATGCTGACGGATGAGCTGTTGGCTGAGCTGGAGTTGGCTTACAAAGACCGGTGGCCCGTGATAAAAAAAAAAAAACAATGATAAAAAAAAAAAATGATCAAAATTTAGGGGAAATTTTTTAGGCAGTGTACATCCATTGTCTATTATCAATAATTTAGTGATGTATAGTGGGCACGTCCAAGCTGACCAGCTTTATGGTCAGTGAAGGTGAATTAGCATGTTCAAAGTTTAACTGTTGACATTTTTTTGCCTGCAGAATTTTGTGCTATAAGGTAAATATGACAACATTTAGTGTTTTCATGTAAGAATGTTCCATTAACATTGCAACATTTTACCAGCAGTGTTGAGAAAATGTTGGCCAATATTGTTTGTGATTCATGTATTTATACTCTTTCAAATGTATAAAAAATATATATATATATATATATATATATATATATATATATATAAAATTTTCATTTGAACTTTTTTTTTAAAAATTGAAAACATTTGTTTTTTCATTTTATTTCTGACCTTATTCTATTTTATTTATTTCTGAGTTTCTGACCTCCATAATGTTGTTGATTCCAGATTTGTCTTACGTTTCAGCTCTTTGTCTTGTTTTTATTGTTTTTTAACCTCATTTAAAGGGTTAGTTAACCCCAAAATGAAAATAAAGTCATTAATTACTCTCATGTTGTTCCGAACCCATATGATTTTCATATATTTTCAAAACACAAATTAAGATCTTTTTGATGATATCTGATGTCTGTTCCTGCATTGACTGCCTTTGCATCCGATACTTTGACACTTCAAAAAGTTCACGAAGAGATTGTAAAACTCTCAAGCGTACCACCTAACACACGAGAATGAATCTCATTGGTAATGTTCGCTGATCAATGTTAATATCGAGTAAAAGCCTGAATTAAATCTGTTCATCATATGAAGTGATCGAGCTTCTTCAGAAAATCTGGACTAAACCACTCAATTCATATGGATTTGTTTTCCGATCTCTTTATGAACTTTTTGAAGCGTCAAAGTGTAAGTTGCAAAGGCGTTCAATGGAAGAACAGACGTCTCTCAGATTTTCTGAAGAGGAATGAAAGTCCTGCGAGTTTCGAACGACATGAGGGTGAGTAAATAATGACAGAATTTTCATTTTGGGTTGAAATAACCCTTTAAGTACCTCTTACAAGCAGCAGTATGACTGTGAGTGTTGCCACCTAGTGGATCTACCAATTAGTGCAATGAATTACAGGCACATTTGCAGACCAAAAACTATACTATTTCATAATTTTTCATTTTCCTGGTTAGCTCAAGCCTAAAATCAAAATATATATATTACAGGTATTTTTGAGGGGATAGTCCATTTCCGTCTTCCGTGTATTTGAATCTAGTAGCTTACAAAATATTCAATAATAAATGAAGGATATTAGAAGATTGTTTATGTCAGTATTTTTCTAAAACAAATCACCCATTTTAAAAATGTAAAATAGGCAGAGGCTTTATTCAGAGAAAAGGAAGAATCCCAAAGTTGCTCATAACATACACACTTAAAATGTGACTGAAATTAGATTCATGTGACATGTTCTCAATCTCCACTCTGGGAGATGACGGTGCAAAGAAACGAATAAAAATAGGATGCTATGTCTGGATTTTACTGGTTATTGTCAGATATGAGCTTGATATGCATTTGTAGATTGTTCATATATATATATATATATATATATATATATATATATATATATATATATATATATATGACTAATCTAAAAATAATAATAAATAATAATAATATTAATAAATAATTATAATAAATATTAATAATAAATAATAATAGTAATAATAATAATACATTTTATTTATAAAGCACTTTACATTTTTTTTTTTTTTTAATCTCAAAGTGCTACAAAAGAGGCCAAAAAAATAAATAAATAAATGCATATCAAGCTCATTTCTGGCAATAGATATTCTATATATAATATAGAATAATATATACTACTATGTATATAATAATGTATACTAACACACACACACACACACACACACACACACACACATATATATATACTAATATATAATATATATATTAGTATTAATTTGAACTTTAGCTTAATTTTTTAGCAAATTATTTACTTAAAAAAAGAAAACACAAAACAAGGCAGTATATGCAGCCTGTATGCCATAGTAAGCAGCACGCTAGCATTCTGTTCTGAGCGTAACCCGTGATTAATTCCCAACTGAAGGCAGATGTCAACGTGGTCACAAAACCAGAGGTCACAGCTAAAGGGTCAGGTTGCGCAAACTGCTGAGCGAAGTTCAATAGTCAATTACGGGCATTTGTTGACGTGAACGACTCACCCTGATACTGGAGAATGATGTTCCGGGGGCGAAGGTTAATTAGCATAATTCGGGGGAGGACCATCACAGATCGGATTCCCGTTGAATGCTTTCCAGGCCACTGAGAGTCGACCCGAACACCTGTGCCTTCCGCAAGGACCCAACACACACTCACACAGTCACGACACCTTTACACCACCGAGAACACACACGCACCACACCAATTTAATCGAACTCCCCCCACTCTCAGTGTTTTCACATACACACACACGCACACACAGTACACACACACATGCTAATTTCACACTCGGTAAGTGTGAAGCCTGTCAGGCCGGGCTCAGATGCAGGCACAGATGGCAGGAGGGAATGGGAGATGGATATTGTTGCAAAAGCCCCTGTCCATGTAGCAGTTCCTGATCCAGCCTACCCTAAGAACAGCTGACATTCACAATGAGCAAAAACTTCCATTGCATTGGGGAAGTCTCTCTAACGATCTTCACTATAGCTGTTTATAATAATATATTCATTTTATATGAATGCACTTTTTAAGATTGTTGTCTTTTACTGTTGTTAAAGAACCCGTTGTATTATTGAAGCATTTAAAACTCATGAGCTTTTGAATCAGTTGGACAAATCCTTCACTAAATGAGATGACAGGATACCCGGAGCGGTGGAACGTTTGGTTGGATTTTGGTTCATTTTCCTGGACTTTTAGTTTGAAGAACAGTTCCCTGTGCTTCCTCTTTGTTTCCGTAGTTTCTAGAATGTTGCCATGGCAATTCGTTGATTGAGTGATTTGGTTCACCTGTTCCTTGTTCAGCCCTGGGTATAGTAGAGCCGAATTTCCACCGTCGGGATCTCATTGCGTAACCGTTCCATTTCGTGCCGATCCAGGCCAGCTGGTACAGTCATGGTTTAATTTTCCACCGTCAGTGGAAAAGCAGCTTATGCAATCCTCGGTTTGATTTGTTCTTGGTCCGTATACTCTACACTGTTTTACACGACACACGTAAATTTTTAGTAGGGTAGTCGTGGCCTAGTGGTGAGGGAGTCGGGCTTGTAATCTGAAGGTTGTTGGTTCGATTCCCACGCCGGCAGGAATTGAAGGTGGGGATTGTGAATGAACAGCACTCTCTCCACCTTCGATACCATGACTAAAGTGTCCTTGAGCAAGACACGAAACTCCTTGTAACCTGAAGGTTGTTGGTTCGATTCCCAGGCCGGCAGGAATTGAAGGTGGGGATTGTGAATGAACAGCACTCTCTCCACCTTCAATACCATGACTAAAGTGTCCTTGAGCAAGACACGAAACTCCTTGTAACCTGAAGGTTGTTGGTTCGATTCCCACGCCGACAGGAATTGAAAGTGGGGATTGTGAATGAACAGCACTCTCTCCACCTTCAATACCATGACTAAAGTGTCCTTGAGCAAGACACGAAACTCCTTGTAACCTGAAGGTTGTTGGTTCGATTCCCAGGCCGGCAGGAATTGAAGGTGGGGATTGTGAATGAACAGCACTCTCTCCACCTTCAGTACCATGACCTTGAGCAAGACTAATTGCTGCCCTTTGGATAAAAGCGTCTGCAAAATGATGAAAAATGTAAATGTAGTGCATTGTTGTCGTTTACATCAATGTTTCGTTGGTTGTTTTTCTTCAGCATTCCTGTTTTCTTGCTCTTGCTATGACAGACCCATCAGAATCAAACTGTGTAACAACAGATGGATTGCAGAAAAAGCGTTGTAATGCACCGACTTTATTAACAAACCTGTGATCAAAATACTTAAACACCGAGGTGTGGCCGCTTCTGTCTGTGTTGAAAGGATGGAAGGTTCTTGATCAGGATGGACAGAGGGGCAGCAGACGGATCAGCCCGGCCTGAGGGAAGCATGCTGGATGGAGCTTCTAATCCCCTGGACAGGTTGCCAAGGCCTGAATCTGCTGTTAGACTGGCACACTAGACCCTGTGTCCATGCAAAAACATCTGAATGCGTTAACGTGCACATAGGCCTTAGATGCACATCTATGCTCAAATGCTAATCATGGCTGACAGGCCAGAATGAGGTGGAGATAAGGGTCTCCAGCACCCTGATCTCAGTAATACCAGCACTAATGCCAGGCTTGTTAGGGTCTGGGCTGCAGCTGTGCCCATTGATGGGTTGTACCATCTGCCAAACAGGCCGCTGGGAGTGAGAAACATACAGAGAGCTTTAATTGGGTTCTGAGCGGAGAGAAATTGCCCTGGCGGCGTGTTCTAGCAGATAGACTAATGACAGTGTTCTAGGAGTGGCGCTGTGAGCGTTCTGCAGCAGTGCACATACGGTATAATGGCCTCAAAGCTGCTTTTGTAGTGTTGTCATTTTTTTTTCCCCTTAGAGGAGTTTTTTTTCTCTTGCGGTCGACGTATAATCAAAACACAATGTTGTTTCTCCTGACCATTTTCCACTCTTTTGTAATGTGCCTTTAAAGTTGGCATAAAACAGAAGTTCTTTTGTTCCCTATTGTGACGTATATCTGAGGAAAACTTTGATTTTGTCCATGAGGAATTGATTTGATCGGTTGTGGTTTACTATTGGTCAATCACATGTGAGTGACAGGTTGCCCTGCCCCTACAGAGAAGAAAAGAGATGATTAAAGATTATGAGGGCACATGTAAAGTGCATGGATAAATCATTTATAATAAATACGGCAATATTCCATAACAAATAAAGAATTGTCCATTTTGATTTCATAGTGATTTTAAGACATTTAGGTTTACCTTAAGGCACTCTTCCATTCCCCAAAGTTACAATATAGTTCATAATACACCAAACTCTTATTTCATATGAGTTTACTGTACTTTTGTACCTGAACTCAAAAAAATATTTCTGTCTAAACATAAGTTTTATGTAATTTAATTACATAGTGATTTTCCATCCATTTGGATGACATAGTTTTAACATAAACAAACTAATAAACTTAATGTGATTCATATTTGTCAGTCATATGTAAATGAAATAGGTCATAATTATGTAATAGTTGAGTTTATGAATAGTGAGAAATTAAACGTTGATTTCATTTGTAGTTCACTGTCCTTCAGTGATTCTGCTTGTTAACAGCAGGCGTTCATCATTAATCATCACTTAATGATCTCATTAACTCTGACACTGCTTCAACGGTGCTTTAACTCAGTAGTGCACACACACACGACCACTAAACAGTGTTCATTAACCTGTCAACTATTACATAAATCTTACCCATTTCATTTACATATGACTATCAAATATGAATCACATTAAGTTTATTAGTTTATGTTAAAACTATGTAATCCAAAAATGGAAAATTGCAATGTGATTAAATTACATAAAACTTATGTTTAGACTGAAATATTTTTTCTTAAAATACCTTTTTCTATACTCTTACTGACCTGGAAATTGGATGTTTCCACTGCTGTAAAGACATCGATATATGACCTCTATTATGATCACTCAGTTCTTTGTTGAAACATAACAGGGAAGGATCTTGGAAGCAGGATGGTTTGGCTTGAATTTAGCTGGATTGTAACACAGTCCTTCAGGTGCAGGTGATGAAGCAGACAGAGAAACAGGGATGAGACTGAAGACGAGGATCAGGATAGCCAGGGTACTTGGGTGTCAAGTGACGAGACCAGACACCGAGGTGGAGGGTGATCTGATGATGGTGCAGGTGATTAGAATCCCGATTAGAATTGTGAACGAATGGGCTGATCTGGTGCGATGGCTGGGTAGATGGTTTTGCTGACTGTACATATATTGATCTTTAAATTAGTTTATTAATATTACAATATATTAAATTATTTATAATGTTTTTTAGTTATTGTTATTTATTTATTTATTTATTTATTTTATGATGCAAAATATAAATATATCAAAATTCTTGTTTTTATTATATAAGTAATATCATATTATAATATATTAAATTATTTTATAATAACATGTCTATTTAATATTTATTATTTTATTTCACGATACATAATATATTTTAATATTTTTATTTAATTAATTAAGTAAAACAATATATTAAATTATTTATAATGTTTTTTAGTTATTGTTATTTATTTATTTTATGATACAAAATATAAATACATCAAAATTCTTGTTTTTATTATATAAGTAATATCATATTATAATACATTAAATTATTTTATAATAACATGTCTATTTAATGTTTATTATTTTATTTCACGATACATAATATATTTTAATATTTTTATTTAATTAATTAAGTAAAAAAATATATTAAATTATTTATAATGTTTTTTAGTTACTGTTATTTATTTATTTTATGATACAAAATATAAATATATCAAAATTCTTGTTTTTATTATATAAGTAATATCATATTATAATATATTAAATTATTTTATAATAACATGTCTATTTAATATTTATTATTTTATTTCGCGATACATAATATATTTTAACATTTTAATTGAATTAATTAAGTAAAACAATGTATTAAAATATTTATTTTAATATTAAATAATCTTTTTTTATTATTATAATAAATTAATTATTCAATTATTATTACATTCATTTTGTGGTCTTTTAAAGCAGGAAATGACTTTGTGTCTTTGTGAGCGGACCACCATTGCTTATCAGATTTCTGTCTGTAAGCCACCATACTGCGTGCATAATGTTTATGCAAGTTTATTTTCTGATCATATTTTTTTTTTCCAGCCACATTTTACCAATTCCAAACCACATCAATCTTAATAACTACTATTAATTTTGTATTTAATCATTTATATGCGATATATATAATTGTTCATGAAGGCTGGAAATGAAAAACGTCTTACATTCCATAATTATTAGGCAGATTTTCTTTTACAGATAAAATGAGCCAAAAAGAGACTTACCTCAGACTGAAAAGTCAAAAAGGATTAAGCGAGTCCATCTTGTGGTTTAGGTCGGTTCTTCTGTTATGTAACGTGGTCCAAGGAATCACAGAGACAAGGGCGGAACGTGAACAAAGTCTGTTTTACTGAAGAAGAGGCATACATACACACGTATTGACTCAAACGAGATCCGACCAGGAGTGAGGGAAACTAATAATCACAGAGAAGGGAAACACATGACAGGGCAAAGCAGTTGGACAGATCTCTGACACATGGATCTTATCTTCTCCACCTGCTTTTTTTGTTTGTTTTTTTACCCTGTTGACCCAGTGAGCATTTCTCTGTGCAATGGTCATATCGTAACTTTGCAGTTTCCAGTATTGCATTAGCATTCATCATCCTTCTCATGAGCATTTAATCATTTCTGACTTGTCAGTCTGAGTAAAATCTCTTTTTTGGCTCATTTTCCCTGTAAAAAAAAATAAAAAAATAATAATAATAAAAAATAAATTTGATTAAATACTAAATATATAGTAGTTATTAAGATCGATGTGGTTTGGAGTTGGTAAAATGTGCCTGGAAAATGATCAGATAATCAATTTGCATAATAATTATGCATGCAGTGCAGACTTTACTGCACTTATTTCAATCCCTCACTCTCAACCCGTCTGTTCTCTGCTATTAAAATCCAGGCTTTGTTGTCATTGTAGTTTACACTGGTGACATGTGCTATGAGATCCCACACACAAATCACTACAACGAAGCATTTCCCCTACAGTAACAGAGCTAATAATAGGCATCAGTTTCATCAGTCTGTTGAAGAAAGCGAGAAGAACCACATGAAGAGCAGCGTCTGCGCACCACTCAGGCTCTGCCACCCAAAGGCTTTGTAACTTTGAATGAGTTACAGTAAATTTCACCTTATCTCTCCCGCCAGATGCTTCAGGTTAGCATCTTCAAAGCTTGGCGTTTGGTCTGATGGTGGTTGAATGAGAAATGAGTCTGGCTAAGTGCAGGGGTTTGTGGGTAGTGAAATCAGCAAGTCACAGTGGAAAGTGGGTGATTTAGTTTGGAAGTATTGAATTTCTTGGGACGTCTAGCAAGGCAGTCTGTACGGTGGCCGAGAGAGCTCAACACGCTGCAAATGAAGAAAACGTGATCATCAGTTTGAACACAACACCTCACAACACAAGCGAACACAGAAAGGCGCTGAAAACAGCACAAACCACAACAGAAATGTTTCAAGGGGACCCCAAAAATTGACGAACCCTATGGGACCTGCTTAGAGTTTCTGTTTGCAGTGCATTTCGTTTGCTTGTGTTGTGAGGATTTGCAGCACATGTGCTTTTAAACTGATGATCACGTGTTTTTAACTTGTAGCGCGCTGAGCTCTGTCGGCCACCGTAAGTCTGGAGTGGGGAAATATTTAGAAATTTTGAATCAGTTTCAAGAATATGGGCCTATTTAACATAATACAATATAATATAATATAATATAATATAATTGTGACGAGCAGGGCGAGCGAGAGCCGTGAGGGAACGGCGCGCCACCTGCGCGCTACACCGGTCTCGTGTCTCAACGGAGGAGCTCCGGAAGCATAAAAGAGGAGCGACGAGAGAGGACCAGGCCTGGACTTTATGTTGTGTTTTAATATGTTTGTGTGGGCGGCAGTCGCCATGAGGAACTTTACTTTCGTCTTATTGTTTGTTTATTTATTTGATTAAAGTTACGTTCAATGTTCGCCGGTTCCTGCCTCCTTCTTCCCGTACATGAGAACAGTGTTACATTAATAATTGTCACGGACTCAATAACCACACCCATCACCTCATCAGTGCCGATGTTCCCCTGTAAACCTGCTTGCAAATTAACTGTTTTACATAACTTACCATCTGTCCTTGTCTGTGCCTGACAATAATATAATATAATGTAATATAATATAATATAATATAAGCTTCATCAGATATAAAATGTGTGATCCAAAGGCCCTGTTTCTTGATGTGTTTTGGTCGATAGGATCACAAGTAGGTGAGGGTGACACATTCCTGTTTTCACTTGGTGTTTTAATCTGCCTTTTTTGTCCACTTTTCGTCTTCAAACCAAACTTTAAACAAAGTTTGAATCCTGTCTAGCTAGTGCGCTTTCCATAATGTTTACGCATTATCCAGTTGGTGGAGAGTGGTTGTTATAGACCTGTTATAGACCTTATAGAATGTTATAGACCTGTTTACACCTTTATTTAGAGTTGTCTACTTGTGATGCGATCAACCAAAACGCATCTTAATACCAGGTGTAAACAGGGCCAAAGATTCAATGGCCCATTCATGAAGAGAGCCATTGACTAATTCCTGAATAAATCAGCTGCTTGAACAAATCTGTTTTTATATATATTCATATAATATAATATTCCATATATAATCCATCCATTTTCCAGTCTCCTTGTCCTCTTTAGGATGGTTGGTAAACTATATAATTTGTTTTATTTTGTTTCATGTACGCTTGTTTTCTCCACTGAATAAAAAAATAGAATATAAGATAACTGCGACATTTTATCTCACAATTCTGACTTTTTTCCCAGCTGTGAGATTTAAACTCGTAATGTTAAGTTATAAAGTCTGATTGTGCGATACAAAGTTCTAGTTCTGAGAATGTCCTCGCAATTCAGACTTTATTACTCCCTATTGCGAGTTTATATATTACAATTGCGAGAAATAAAGTCCAAATTGCTAGATATAAACTCGCAATTGCAGAAAAAAAAAATTGTAAAAAGTCACAATTACCTTTTATATTTAATTTATTTATTTTTATTCCAAGGAAGAAACAAGCTTCCATAGATCCATCAGTCAATAGCACATATGGAGATGTTAGTGATACTTGGTGATTTTTACTATTAATTTTGTTATTGCTAGCAAAAAAAAATTATTCTAATTTAATGTCATTATTTCATACTGATGTTTATATAATTTCCTATCAGAATTCTGTGCTTTCCCTCATGAACAACTTCTAAACTAAACAACTTCCTTCAAATATGTTTCATTTCTTTTCCTTCTCTTGGGTTTATTTGCTAATGGCCCCAGTTCAGACATCGGACTATCAACTTATTTTTTTTGCCGGCGACACATTGTTTTGGCTGTCTTTCCCTAGAGTCACTGGTGTGATGGTGGTTGAATGGCGTTTCAAAGAGTAGAGCCTCTGGAGAATAGGCTGCACTATTTGAGTTCACGACCCCTGGAGCATTGGGGCTCTAGCAGAACAATAACAGTACGGTGGGTGATGGATTATAAAGCCTTCATCAACACTGTTAAAAAATTACTGTCAATTTTACAGTATAATACTGGCAGCAGGGTTGCCAGCCAGTTACTGTAAAACTTACAGTAGTGTTACTGTAATTTAATTTACAGAATTTCCCTGTATTCTCTGATTACAGTAAATAACTGTATTTTTTAAATTACTGTAAATTTTACAGTATAATACTGGCAGCAGTTACTGTAAAATTTACAGTAGTGTTACTGTAATTTAATTTACAGAATTTCCCTGTATTCTCTGATTACAGTAAATAACTGTATTTTTTTAAATTACGAAGGGTCAATTTACAGCAATATTCTGTAAATTTGAGTCAAACCAACACGTGACCCCAGAATGCATTGCAGTTTACAGCAATATGCTGTATTATTAAAAAACAGCCAGCGGCTGTAAAACAATGCTGTAATTTTTACAGTAATTCATTACAGTGAAGCATCACGATATACAGTGTTAGATAGTCGTGGCCTAATGATGAGGGAGTCGGGCTTGGAACCTGAAGGTTTCTGGTTCGAGTCCCGTGCCGGTGGGGATTGTGAAGGAAGGCATGAAACCCCGAATTGCTCCCCTTGTAAGTCGCTTCGGATAAAAGCGTCTGCCGAATGAATAAATGTATGTACTTCATTGGGGATAGTGACAATTTCTGAATTCTTGCTAAATTTTTTCCATCATCTAAGGATTGCCAATGACGGGACATTTCTTTTCTTTTCTTTTCTTTTCACACAATACCTTTCAATCTTCGGTGGATTGAGTTGTCCTACCGGCGTGCATTAGTTTTGTGAGGTTAGCTGTTTACTGGCCTGGGCACGACCTTTGACCACTCTTTACTACAGGAGTTACATGGGGGTCACTGACTTTTGACCACCCACCCATGAGAAAGTGAGGTCAGGGCGGTTCATTGTTGGGAACGGCCCAGCTGGTGTGCTGTAATTTAATGGACTTCCCGTGACAATGTGGTGAAAAAGAATGGGAGGGAGTCTGGAATGAGACTCAAAAATAACTGAATCGAATGACGTTGGTTCCATCAACACTTCACGCGTGGTCGTTCTTACACAGATGAGGATCAAAACATGTCGCACAATTCATTGACGAATGGCACAACTAACATCGTCAGGTTTTGAATGGATTACTTTCTTTTCAATCAAAAACATACAGCAAAACTAATATAGTCCAACTCTTAAGAGATCGCGGCCAGTTCAGACCGGTGTAGTCTGATCTGATTCCCAAACTAGTTTTTCATTTCTTCTTCCAAAGTACTAAAAGAATCAGTCATGAAGAGGAATCTTCCAACATTATGAGGAGGAACTGGAATCATTCGATTCCACCCGTCTCCCTTCTCTAATAGTCGGCCTCGTGTTTAAGGCCGTAAAATCCCCACTCACAATCGAAGGTCTGGGTTGCTAGATAACATCATCCTGAAGTTTGTCTTTAAAGTTCTCTGCTCAGCCAAGCATGTCTTCCAACACCGCTAAGAGAGCGTGGAAGTGAGCGAGAGAGACAGGAGGAGAGATGTGAGTGTGTGAGAGAGCTATCTCCGTCTAATGGAGTGATATCAGTGGTGTTCATGACTAAGCATTTGACATTTGAAAATCAGACATCAATAATCCCTCTGTGCTTTGCAGATGTCTGTGATTGATTTATCTGCCTGTACAAATGGGGCCGCGTCTCTCCCCTTCCTGTGCTGAATGAAGGAAAAAGCATTGCTGTGTTGGGAGGCAGTGCAGCAAAGATGTAACAGACCATCCATCCATCTGTTCATGTCTAGTTGTCCGTCTATCGGTCTGTCTCTCCGTTTTGTTAGTCCGTTCGTCCTTCTATTTGGCCACCCATGATATTTGTTTCTGTTTGTTTGTTTAGTTTCTTCATTGTTATGCTTTTGTGTGTCTTATCAGTAATATGAGGATGTTATTTTCATCTCTAGTCTTTTCCTGGACGTGCTGTATATGATCTAGAGATGGTAGACAGTTGACAGCTACTATCCCAGACTTGTAATGAAGAGACAGGCTGCTTTTTGTAAACTAAACTAATACTCGTCTAACCAATATGTCCAATATGTGCACTAGTAATCAAATTAGTTTAGTCATTTAAATGGGACCTATTACGTCTCTTCAAGGTCTTGATTTTTGTTTTGGGGGTCTACTAGAATAGGTATTCATGCTTCAATGTTCAAAAAACACATCGTTGCAGCACCTCTTCTCCCAGTCTGTCAGTATCGCTCGATTTATATTAGTTTGTCGTGATCAGTCAACAGGGTTGAGGAGTAACGAAATACAAGTAACTTAGTTACGTATGTAAAATACAAAATTTGAGTCACTGTATTTCATTTGAAATGGGTGGTAATCAGATTACAGTTCCATCTGAAAAGTGTTTTAGATTACCAAAGTGATTACTTTGAGTTTTAATGTCATTTAAACAGCGATTGGTGATTCTCTGACTCTGACCGTCTGAAAAAGACGATTTCAGTTTCATGTTTTCCACTGTTTTCATGTTTTGGGAGTCATTTTATAATTCACTCGTCACTGCGACTTCTTCTCACAATTAGTTTTTTTTTCCCTCACAATTGCAAGTTATAAAGTCAGAATTGTGAGATAAAAACTCTCAATGACCTTTTTTGTGTTTGTTCCACACTTATCAGTATTCCAAAGTATTCTAAAGTATTTAGATTAAGTGACTAAACTTGAGTAATGTAACGAAATACGTTACAAATGACTTTTTAAAGCATGTATTTTGTAATCTGTAGCGAAATACATTTTAAAAGTGACCCACCCAGCGCTGATGGTCAAGCACTTTAAGAGTGTTTGAGGGCGTCCCTACTAACCTTGTGGCTTTATTTTGCGTATGCCTTTGGTGAAAATGATTTAAATGAGGAATATTATGACATGTTCGTGAACAAAATGAAAACTCACGACTACAATCGATGCATTTCAGGGAGTTCAGAAACCGTTCATACTGATATAGAGAATAATTCCCTTTGCAGTGACTTTGTAACTCTGCAGACCTCAAGCTCAAACAGCAACATTACACACTAAAGAAAACTGAAAACGTAAATCAATCACAATAGAAGTAATGAATCAAAATATTAGAAGTTTGATTTTTGAAATAAGATGCAATTAAATAATTGCTTGCAAAAAATAGATCTGACTTCAACCAACCAATTATGCAGGCCAACATTTTACGGGTTGGAGCGAACAATAAAACTGGTTTAAAATAAACTAGAGAGTGATAGAGCACAGGCCGACAGCACGAAGTACAAACCACGGAGGTTAAAATTGCTTAAATCTTGCACCATCTGTTATTTACAGGGTGAGAGTGAAAGATGTCATTTATCTTAGCCCACAGTGATGCATTTAAGCCATCAAGCCTGTCAGATTAAGTGAAATATATGACTCGACGAGAAAGTTATCTATGCATCCAGCGAGCTGTGCTTTCATTGTAGAAATCCTTGTTTTCAAGCGTGCATTTCTGCTAACCAGTGTTGGGAAAAGGCCGTGTTTTAATGAGTTTTTACATGTCACTTCCTGTGGTTTGACACTTCCTCAGCTGTCAGCGAGAGCAGCAGTTTGGCCTCTTTGCGCTCTGGCTAACTGGCCTGAAGCCAGACTGTGGTTATCTCTTAACTGTTATAAAGCGTGACAGGGTAAAGATAGCCTTCTGTGGCTGGGCCTCTGCTTCTTGTCACATAAACACTTCCAGTAAAAGAAGAAGAAAAGGAAGATAAAGGAGAAAAAAGTCAAAGAGGAGGAAATTAGTGGTACATTGCCGTGAACGATAAGCAGAAAAATGACAAAAGATGAGTGATGTGTTGCACTGACGTTTTCCTTAGCAGTGGATTGTATTAATTAATCACTCAGCACTTCAATGTCGATCAGCCGTTTCTCGCAGATCTAGAAAAGCTCTGGAAAAGAGCGACTTGGACAGGAAGATGGACTACTGTCGGACTAACTGTGTAACAAAAGTAGCAAAAAATGCACTCAGAAGATCGACTCGACAGCACCTTCCACTATTCCAGCGACTTCTGAATGAACTCTCCAAATTTTACAGTTACCTCTCGACCTCTCGGGCCACAAAAGCGATTTCAGTGTCCCCGTTTCTCTCAGCACTGGACTAAACTAGGCCAACACACCTCCACCTCATCTGTGAACCCGTCCGTCTCTCATGAATCTACAAAGGTCATAACGAACCCTTGCATTTACGGTACACACGCCTCAACCTCGCAATGTTTTTTATCTTTGGGCACTTTGCCTTGTTTTGTTCAAGCCACAACTTTTTTCTTGACAAGTTGCTGGTGTCCCCCAAGCAAACATCTTACCTGTCAGAATTGGTGAAAATGATGAGTAGAGATGTCTGAGGTTGTCAGACTCCTTTGTCCTTTTCTTGGTTATTTATTTATTTATGTATTGTCCTGACTATGTGTTTCCCCCCTTTTTTTGTACAACAAGATAGTTTGAACAACTGGGGAGTTTGAGCTTAAACAACCATGGAAGAAATCTTCATTTCAATGATCACACGTACAAACAAAATGATCTCATTTAGAATAAATAAATGTCTGTTGTTCCAATCGTAATCACCTATCCACACAAATACAGTTGGGATATGCTGGCGACCGTGGCGCAATAAAAGTTCTGCTGCTCGTGAAGCGTGTGTTGCGTAGCTCGGTCCTGCTCTGTCAAAAGTCAAAGTCAAAGTCAGCTTTATTGTCAATTCTACCATATATACAGAAAATTGAAATTCCGTTACTCTCAGACCCTCGTTGCTTACAGGTAACATAACAGTAACACAACAGTACAATCACAACATAAAACATAACAATATCAACGAAACACAACAAGAAATAAATAAGTAAGTAAAGTGACATGTGTAAGATAAAGTGGCAAAGGAGGCAATTTTTAAGAGCCTTAAAAGTCATACTACGCTTCATATTGCTTCATACTACGTTAATAATCGCATCCATGAACATGATTTCTGCCCGAGTCCCGATTGTTTTCCACCGGCTGTGAGGTGAAGACCACTCGTCCCAAGATTCCACGCTCAAACTCCATCATCAAACTCACACCTTTGTTTTCAATGGTCCAGCAGACAAAAAAAAACACATTAATATATACATTTGAAATTAATCATTTGATACAATGCACTTATCGTGTACATACATGTTTTAACATTCTACGGTTACACTTTATTTTAAGGTGTCTTTGTTACACTGTAATTATACATGTAAGTACTTAGTAATATTAATACACATTACCCAACAAACCGTCCCATACCGGCATGATCAAAAGATCTTAAACTAGATGGAACTAGATTAAATATTTTGACTGTTGCGATCCCAAATGGGTTTAATGACCTGTAACTCTGCCTGAGTATCGGACAAGTGTCCACTGTTGTCCAGAGGAGAACTGACCCCGACTAAGCCTGGTTTCTCCCGAGGTTTTCTCCATTTGTTGGAGTTTTGGTCCTTTGGCTTGCTTGGTCGGGGACACTTGATATTCAGCAGTGTTTTTGGTGTCGTTGTGTGTGAACTGAGCCGAGCCGGACAATTACGTCACTGTTTTCTCCAGTGCTGATATACATACATTAACTAGACTAATAACTATTGATCTTTGCAAGGAATGAATCAATAATATATAGAATAAGCTGCACAATGACACCATTTTCTTATTAATGTAAAGCTGCTTTGCCACAATTTGCATTGTGAAAAGCGCTATATAAATAAAGATGACTTGACCTGACTAATATTAAGTAACTACATGTACTTACTATAGGTTTAGGATTAGGGTTTGGTTTGGTTTAGGGTTAGTTGCATGTAATTATGTATGTAGCCAGCACTGTAAAATAAAGTGTTACCCATTCTACTTATATTTTAAAAATACCTCTGTAATTAGTTTCTGTAATTACATTTATAATTATACCATTAGAATCAGAATCAGAATCAGAATTAGAGAGAGCTTTATTGACAGGTGTGTTTACACATACAAGGAATGTTTTTTAGTGACAGAAGCTCCACAGTGCAACAAAGTGACAGCAAAAAGACAAGACACAGATAATAAAAAAGAATAAAGGAATACAAATACAAATATACAATATAGACAATTTTATGTACAGTTTTAACCCATCTCTTACTTAACTTAACCCTACCACCAAACCTGGTCCTAAACTTGCCCATACCCCACCTCAATAGCAGCAAAAGTGTTTCGAAATACAGTTTGAATACAATTTTCTTCTTTTTTTTTTTTTTTGATGTAAGTGTTCTGGAGCGTTTGGCAATGAACACTTCAAGCGATGCAGTATCCGGTAATGCAGACTTTAATCAAAAATGAACACGAGGAACACAGGGTTACAAACTTTCCACCAAACACAGGGTAGATATGCACAGGAACGCATGAGGAGTAACGAATGAGGCACAGGTGAATGACATGAAGTCATAATGGTTGCCATGGGAACTAAAAAGGAGTGGGAAACTCAAAACAAAGAAAACAGATTCCTGACAGTGAGTGCAGAGTAGTTAAGGCCACCTAAAAATAAAGTGTGAATGAAACTTGTACCTCAGGTATTTAAATATATATTTGTAATTACACATTTGTAATTGCAATTTAGCACATTTAAAAAATATATTATTGCATAAATTACTTAAAATTATAATGAAGTAGCTATACGTACATGTTAGTATGTTAGTTAATGCATCAAAATAATTTCTTGAAAGACTTAAAATGTACTTTAAACTTACATTTATTTGATGTTATTACAAAGTGGTCTTTTTAAAAAATGTGCTAAAATCAGTAGCTAACGTGAAACTCAACTCGATTCAACTGTGTGTTGGCAGGTGTTAGTCTCTCTTTTGTTTCACTTGAGTGACAACAAATGCGCAGGAGAGGCCATCTTTATCATTTTTGTTTTTACAGTAGCTCTGTATATTTATGGCATGTCGAAGAGTAATTATCTGGTGAAGTGGATTTACTTTTTGTAGAGTTAACGAACGTTATGAGCGTTGTCACGTTCACTTTGAAGCAGATGTTGTAAAAAATGTCAGTAGATCAGGAAGATTTTAAAACTCGTTATGGAGCGGGTCAAATTGACCCTAATTGGATTCAATACAATTCCTCAAAAATCACACTATGAAAAACAAGATTCAGGTACAAACTGTCAACTTTTAACATCAACATTTGACAAATATTCTAAAAAATGCATATCTGAAGATATGATGCAATGAAAATGTTTTTTAACCAAATTGTTTTGACAAAATTTGAACATTTTTAAATACAATAAATACATTTTTTAAACTCTTTTTTTTTCTTTGAACATCATAAGTGAACAATTAAATGTCGCTGTATGATGAAAATATGTATAAGTCCAGTTTCTTCTGACATGAAGATCAAGTGTGTGTTTTCTGGATCTGAGCTTCACACACACGCTGCTGTTCAAACGTGTTTCTGTACTGAAATAAGTGTGGAAAAGCTCATTTTTAAGGTAGTAAAAAAATAAAATAACAAAATATAACCAAGAAATGTCATTATTTTGGGTCAGTTGCTTTAGAGCGTTAAAATATGACCCGGCGAACGTCACGAACGTAACAGTCATTTAGTTTGTAAATGTCAAAAAACACCAGCATGTTGAAACTTTGCATGAAGAGAAATGAGAAAAAGTCAAGAAAAAAACAGTATTTCCAACAACTAGAAAATCTAAACGGGTCAAACTGACCTGGAACACAACACGAGGGTTAATAAACACGTAAGATCTTACCCTCCTGCTGTGAAACACAACCGGAAGAGACAGAACACAAACAGTGCTCAACATGAGTGATTTCAAGAGCCTGATGTTGGCATGTTGCTAAAATATTATTGAGTGACATTTGAGTATGCTGTGCATTTTCATGCTTAAAATACATAGCATTCTCAAATATAGCCCTGAACTATTTCATTGATTCATTTTCAGTATTTAATCGATGAAATGTGCATGTATTTAAGTTTATTTACTGCCACAGATTCTCTGTGAATGATGGGATTCAAATTTGACCACAACTATGTTTCCGAGGAGGCAGCATAATCAAGCTGACTCTGTATATAGTTTATTATTTATGTCAAAAATATAAATTATATATAATATAAAATCTTCCTTGCTTCTGAGCATTAAATCCATCAGTCTGAAGAGTCAGAGATGTTGTTTCACCACAGGTTATGCAGCCACTCTCTCCTCCTGTGTCTTGTGTCTGCAATATAGACATCCATTCTTCATTCAGACAGTTGCCTTGGAGCAATCTGAGGTTAAATGCCTTGCTTGATGGCACAATTTTTGAGATGTCAGTGCCAAGACCCTTAGCAATGCTTTTTGTGTTGGTGGCCCAGATCTTCAACCATCATGCTTCAAATCATCTCCACACAACGGACCATTACTAACACAAAAACACACGTTCGTGAGCTATTCCTTATTTTCCTTCTGACAATGCCTCGCTTTGTATCAAAAAGTCCAACCAGCAACTATTAAATAATACATCGCTATAAATGATTCAAATGGCAGCACTTTAGTCCTTTAGATTTCCCAAATAGCAAAAATACACAATCCGGATGTTTTTGAAGACACAAAACCATGGAATATCATGGAATGTGCCGCACGCAATCACAATCACAGCCTATCCGAAGATTAAGTGGGTCGTTGTGTCCTAGTGGTGAGGGAGTCTGGCTTGTAACCTGAAGGTTGTTGGTTCGATTCCCACGCCGGCAGGAATTGAAGGTGGGGATTGTGAATGAACGGCACTCTCTCCACCTTCAATACCATGACTAAAGTGTCCTTGAGCAAGACACCGAACCCCTGATTGCTCCCCTTGTAAGTCGCTTTGGATAAAAGCATCCGCTAAATGATGAAAAATGAAAAAATATTTGATGTGTAAAGAGTGGCAGGATTTTAGACCAATGAGATTTAACTGTGGGCGGGGCTTCCCCATGTTGCTTTACAGAAATGAGAATGACGGCGTGTCGAAATGATCATAATCGCAAGATGCTGACTTGTAAAAAGTGCTCACGTCCTCTGAGAACTCACGAATAGGAGTAGAAGGTCACAGTTGTCAACTCGTAATTACGGTAATTCATTATTGTTTGCCGTTTTATTGCGTCACAATTAAAACACAGCATTACACTAAAGATTTTTTCAGCCTTTTCTGCGATAAATTGCAGTGCACGAATCCTATTTTTGAACGTAATCATTATTATAATTCCTATCAAAACATTTGTACACATAATCAGAAGCAAAATAATAGTAGGACTTGTTTTCTGGAACATTTGTGCATTTTTATATGTTCTATTTACTCACATTTGTTCTGCCTGTTAATTGTCAAGTGTCCCATTTTTTTATTAAGACTTTTAAGACTACAATGTGCACAAGCAATGCTTTCATTCGCTTGTTTCTGCGCCTTTCGCCTGTGTTTAGGTCCAGAGAGTCTGTACTCTTTCTGAAGTTGAGTAATAACACCCCATA
This sequence comes from Opsariichthys bidens, assembly GCA_037194245.1. Lineage (NCBI taxonomy): Eukaryota > Metazoa > Chordata > Actinopteri > Cypriniformes > Xenocyprididae > Opsariichthys > Opsariichthys bidens. The sequence continues at coordinate 2,575,570 of CM074290.1, read as the reverse complement.
ATATATATATATATATATATATATATATATATATAGTGGTAAAAACATGGTAAAAACATGGAAAGCCAGAAAATTCTGTCAATGGCCGGGAAGCGTTGTCATAAATGATGGAAAACTCCATCAAATGGCAATGAAAGAAGTGCTTACACATTAAAAGTGGTGCTTAAACCAAACTAAACCCATTCATTTAATTATAAATAATATTTATTTTTATAATAATCATAGTAATCACATTTTTTGTTTTTGCAGCATAGCTTGTTTATATTCACCAATAAATTATGCACAAGCCATACAATGATGTAACAGTCATTTAACAGAAGAATGTAATCATAAATATTGCATGTGTTTACTGCAGCTGCATGCATTTTTGCATGTGTTTGAGAGGGTGTTTATATGTGTGTGTGTGTGTGTGTGTGTGAGAGAGAGAGAGAGAGAGAGAGAGGACTGGGAAATATGTCCTTATGTTTGCCAATGTGTGTGTGTGTGTGTGTGTGTGAGAGAGAGAGAGAGAGAGAGAGAGAGATCTTCTCTCAGGGTGCAGTGGATATCCTGACATCCTGCTGTTATCTCTATTCCCCCCTCTGTTACTCCCATTCACGCACTGAATGGGCTCACGACCAGGTTCCTGACCGCCGTTGCCACAGCGACCGTGTCAGACACATGCTACTTTCTCAATAATTACTCAACAAGGGAGAGAGGAGGTGAGTGGAGGGCTGGAGAAAGGAGGGAAAAAAGGCAGAGGAGAGGATGAGAAGGAAGGCACTGCAGGCCACGAACTATTTGCACACAATGGATGATTAAAAGAGAGATACGAATGGAAAGAAGAGAGATGATGGAAGGAGAGGAAATGGAAACGACCATGTGTGTGTCTTGATATATTAATGTGTGTATGCATCATGCTGAATCATATTACACACATGGTGGACAGGTGCAGGAGCTGTGTATTTTTCTGCATAATCTTATCAGAGATGTTTATGACCTTATGTCTTGATCGTTATGGAGTACCAAACCTGCACAGTTGTCAAATATTTAAATGTTTGACACTTAGTTATTTATAAATAAATTATATATTGTTCATGCTTTTTAATCATAGTATTCATATTTTTTATTAATTCATATGCACTATATATTTATTATATATATATATATATATATATATATATATGTATATATATATATATATATGTATATATATATATATATGTATATTATATGTTTATAAATAAAAAACATAAATAAAATATTTTATTTCTCTTTCATTTTTATATTAAAAAATATTATATATATATGTGTGTGTCTGTGTGTATATTTAATGTTTATAAATAAAAACATAAATAAAATATTTTATTTCTCTTTCATTTTTATATTAATATTTAAAAAATATTATTTATTTATTTATATATATATATATAATGTTTATAAATAAAAAACATAAATAAAATATTTGATTTATCTTTAATTTTTATATTTAAAAAATATTTTATATACATATATATGTGTGTATATATTTAATGTTTATAAATAAAAAAACATAAATAAAATATTTTATTTCTCTCTAGTTTTTATATTTAAAAATATTATATATATATATATATATATATATATATATATATATATATATATGTGTGTGTGTGTGTGTGTGTGTGTGTGTGTGTGTATTTAATGTTTATAAATAAAAAACAAATAAAATATTTTATTTCTCTTTAATTTTTATTAAGCGTTCCCATTGCATCAAACTCTCGACGCAGCACAAGCGTCCCTTGAAAGGGAACTGTAAAATAGTTTTGAAAGTATGAATTCAAGTGTTTTTATAAGAGTAGGCATATAGTCAGCATTAAGGGTTTAACAGACAGACAGAGACTGAGATGATTCAAATTAGATCTTGTCGGACCACCTGATAGATTGACAGTCCGCTAGAGGTCACCTATTCAAAACAAAGGCGTAGATGACGCTACATTTGAGCGTGGAATCTTGGGACAGGTGGTCTTCGCCTCACAGCCGGTGGAAAAAGAATCAGGATGGGACTCGGGCAGAAACCAAATTCATGGATGCAATTATTAACGTTACTGTAGTATGAAGCAGAGCAGGACGGAGTGTTGTCGGAGCTGAACGAAACACACGCTTCACGAGCAGCAGAACTTTTATTATGCCATGAGTGTGATACAGCTCGGTTTGTCATATTAGATACATTTGAGTGAGTTGAAAATTATGTTATAACGTTACTGTGTGCGTTTCCTCGCCGGCTGCTGTGAGACACTTGTTGCACCCTGCTGTAAAATAGATCGATATTGAAATCATATTAAACGCTTGATGGCTTGTGTTAAATGGCATGCAATTAATTTTAAAACATATTGTATGATAGAGAAAATTCTGTATTATTGTCACTAAAAATAAAGCTGCATTATGCTTTGTTAGTGTAACGTGTAGGTGTGCACGAACAGGAACGACGACTAAAGTACTTTCAAACACTTTAATTATCATCAGGAAACAAGATTACACCATCAACAGAACTTTAACAACGGACTGGGACTGGACTGACACAGAGGGAACATATACACAGAAACACAGGAGGATAACGAGCGGGGCACAGGTGACGGACGTGATTACAGATGAGACACAGCTGAATGAAATGAACTAATGAGGAGACAGGCGCATGGGAAATCAAAACAAAGATCACATGACTGAACTAGACTCAAAACAAGGACCATGTGACAAATGGTCAGATGACAGATGACGAGACTAGAACTAACAACAAGGAACATGAGGTACATCGGGCAGAACTAGAACTAGAAGCAGAAAACAGACAGCTACTTGACAAAATAGTGGTACTTGAAAAATCAAGAAAATTAGATTTAAACTAAAAGAGTAAACGTGTTGATCTATGTTACAATAATTAGTTTTCTGTCAATAAATGCATCGAAACAAATGTTTGTGTTCCCACTTGTAATATATATTAAAGCGTCTTTGTTGTCCCCATGGTTTCTATAAAATAAAACCGGAGACTGAGGGTAATATGGATATGACTCCCTCACACATCCTGGATCCTTGGCTAAAGTTGAACCTTCGCCCCTCTTAGTTACTGTTGCTATGTCTGACAAGCCATGCGCTCTGACACCAAACATCTTGTTCTCAAAATAAGAGCACACTGACAACGTGTCAACCCACAAGACACAGCAGTTTACTTTTGGTAGAAAACGGTTTCATATTTAAAACATTGAAATTTTTAAACGAAATGTAAATAATAAATACCGTAATATAGCTCCTCAGTTCAAGCTCGTGAAGTGATCGTCTCTTCATACTAGTTCTTTTATAAGCATCAAATAAACATGAATGAACATCAGAAGGAATGTTGTTTCGAGACGTGATTCAAGTTCACCAACGTTCATCTACTATTTCCATGACCGCTTTGACGGACAAAATGCCGGATTCGGGGTTATGATTGGTCAGATCGCCTGTCAATCAAACTGCCAGGGAAGGGTCGATTTTCTCAGTCTGCCGTTTTATTCCAGTATTTTTTTAAATCATTTAAAATTAATTTCTACTGCAAAATGATAGAAGTTACACTCGTGTTGGAAATTTTCATGACGTATGGTGTGTTCATTTGCATTAAATTTGGTTCAATTCAATTCAGTTTCATTTGTATAATACTTCACAACACATGAAGCACCTTTATAGATAATGCCTCTTTCAGTGGTATTAGAAACAATATAGAATATTAGTAGATTTAAAAAAAAGTGTGAAAAGTGTTTACTTTCTCCATTGGGTCAAAAGTGCACATCGTTGCAGAAACACCCATCTATATGACAACCACAATATACTGCAGTGATGTATTATAAACAGACGGTGCACGGCAACGATGTTATAGTAGTGAATGTGTGTGTGTGTGTGTGTGTGTGATCTGAGCTTTTTTGGTGAGCACCAAGGTCAAAGCAGTGAGGTGCATAAATGCATTGTGGGATGCTGGGAGATTGTGTTCCCGCTGAGTAGAGATAAATCATGTCAGTTCCACACACACTCTTAAAAGCACCAGGAGCACATGTGCCACCGCACCATCATTCCTTCCTGTAGTTGCTCTTCGTCTTCCTCCACTGTGTGTGTTTCACAGCTGCAGGTGCCTCGGTAATCAGTTAACTGTCATGCACACACACACACACACACACACACACACACACGTGCAGAGAGACACAAAAACAGACACAAATTAGACTGCAGGTACCGTTTATACCACACACATAAAAGCATCCTTCTCTCCTCACCATTAGCACGGTGTGTATCATTTGATCAGACATTAGACACACACACACACACACACACACACACATGCATACTAACTCAAGGATGCCCTGCAGGTGTTGTGTGTGTGTGTGTGTGTGTGTGTGTGTGTGTGTGTGTGTGTGTGTGTGTGTGTGTGTGTGTGTGTGTGTGTGTGTGTAGTGTGTAGTGTGTAGTGTGTAGTGTGTAGTGTGTAGTGCGCCCAGAATCAGTTGGAAAGAGAGGCTTATATATGAGCCAGGTTTTGAGCACTTTCTTATCTTCTGAGAGAAAGACTATGGTAAAATCTTAGTAGAATATGACATACATCATTTTTACATCTTCATTTATTTTGCATAAAAACTCTGCATTATTTAAAGTGAGCGATTCTATAGTGTAGGAGCCATGAATCTAAAATTAAGTCCTTGAATGTTTTCCTTTTTTAGAATTATTACTGTGATTTAAAGTAGATGTAATGTATTTTTCTAAATGCAGATAAGATATTGGATGTGTCTGTTACATTGGTAAATCATTATGATTATCTTGTAAACAAAGTCATTTATGTTATATTTATTTATAAGATATGATTATTTATATATTTTTGATATTTTTGCAGATTTATTAAAAAAGAAAGTACCATTTTGATCTAACACAGCTCCACCTGGATTTGGGGATCCTCTGCCATTCCTCCTTGCAGATCCTCTCCAGTTCTGTCAGGTTGTAAACGTTGGTGGACAGACATTTTTAGGTCTCTCCAGAGATGCTCAATTGGGTTTAAGTCAGGGCTCTGGCTGGGCCATTCAAGAACAGTCACGGAGTTGTTGTGAAGCCACTCCTTCGTTATTTTATCGGCGTATCTTAGGGTCATTGTCTTGGTGGAAGGTAAACCTTCAGCCCAGACTGAAGGTCCCCACATCATGATGCTGCCACCACCATGCTTCACTGTTGGGACTGTATTGGACAGGTGATGAGCAGTGCCTGGTTTTCTCCACACATACCGCTTAGAATTAAAGCCAAAAAGTTCTATCTTGGTCTCATCAGACCAGAGAATCTTATTTCTCACCATCTTGGAGTCCTTCAGGTGTTTTTTTAACAAACTCCATGTGGGCTTTCATGTGTCTTGCCCTGAAGAGAGGCTTCCGTCGGGTCACTCTGCAATAAAGCCCCGACTGGTGGAGGGCTGCAGTGATGGCTGACTTTCTACAACTTTCTCCCATCTCCTGACTGCATCTCTGGAGCTCAGTCACAGTGATCTTTGGGTTCTTCTTTACCTCTCTCACCAAGGCTCTTCTCCCCGATAGCTCAGTTTGGCCGGACGGCTAGCTCTAGGAAGGGTTCTGGTTGTCCCAAACGTCTTCCACTGTGCTCTTAGGAACCTTAAGTTCAGCAGATTTTTTTTGTAACCCTGGCCAGATCTGTGCCTTGCCACAATTCTGTCTCTGAGCTCTTCAGGCAGTTCCTTTCACCTCATGATTCTCATTTGCTCTGACATGCACTGTGAGCTGTAAGGTCTTATATAGACAGGTGTGTGGCTTTCCTAATCAAGTCCAATCAGTATAATCTGCAAAAATGTCAAGTATTCTGTGTTTTTCTGTCAATATGGGGTGCTGTTTGTATATTAATGAGGAAAAAAATGAACTTGCAAATGGCTACAATATAACAAAGAATGAAAAATTTAAGGGAGACTGAATACTTTCCATACCCACTATATATATATATATATATATATATATATACACATCATAAATTTAACGTAAAATTATATATTAAATATTTTAATTAAATGATCTGTTTTTAATTATTTAAATGATTATTATATTTATAATTATTATATATAAATTAATACCAATAATCATTTTAGTTTTTTATATAAATACTATATAATATAAAGTAGCTTTTCAATTAAGTTTCCGAAACCCTGCTGTAATGTAATATTTAACGCATTTGGTGTGATTGACAACAAAGAATGAAATATATCTTCTTTCTCTTTGTATTTTTTATACAAATAGATTATCCTACTCAAATCAATGTGATTAACGCGTTAGATCAAAAGTAATCTAAAAACAACCGCAACGATCAAAAAGTAGTCAGATTAAATTACCTTATATGTTTAATGTAATGGATTACCTACCATTTTTTGTGATGTTATCTGGTAACTGAGAGCAATTTGTAAGTCATCTACCCAGCACTGATTAGGATAATTTTGTTTGTCATATATGCGTTTGTATAGTGAATATATACAAACAATAAAATAGTGAATAACAATGAATAATAATAACAATAAACAATGACTAATAGTGTCCACTGCAGGACAGGAGCGATCGAGACAGAGACGCACTTCCTCCTTCACTGTGATAAATATATACCCATCAGAGATCTCTACTTCACCAAATTCAGTAATATAATAAAGAACTTTACTGTCTGCGAGATACGTGTGGATGTGCCACAGCCTGAGAGACAGCAGGTGAACGTGTGTGTGTGTGTGTGTGTGTGTGTGTGTTTGACCTCAGTGTGTTTCCCTACCGTCCACCACAGTGACCCTCAGTACATGTGTGTGTGTATATATTTGTTACACCACTGTGGTGTCAATTGTTCAGAAGTTCTATTGTTACACTGTTAATTTAAGTTATGTTGTAATATTTGATAATATTGTAATGTTTTTTATTATTTTTTATTTTTCTATTCTACAGATGTTTTTTATTATTGTTTTATGTATGCTTTGGCAATATTGTAAGATTTACAGTCATGCCAATAAAGCTATGTTGAATTGAATTGAATTGAATTGAATAAAATAATTCTAACTTTTTTGTTTGTTTTTAGGAGCTTACAATATTTTTTGTGAATTTACACCATTTAGGCTACACACGGTAGCATTCCTTCGAGATAAACACACACACACAGAGTGAGATTTCTCTCAGTGTGGCATGACCTCCGTCAGGAGGAGGTCCGTCACCCTTGACTGTGGCTCTGCCTCCGGGGCGGATCAGTGGAGCAGGTGCTGCTGCTGCTGCGAGTCTCTAAGCGCCGCCTTCACTCACTCCACTGCGGCTCACTCAGCACTCTCGAATGCTGTGCTGCCTCCGGAGAAACGCGATGGATTTACTTCAGCACTAAATACGTGGGAAATACGCTTTTCTTCCTTGTGGAGGTGAGTTCTCGCAAGCGGGCTGTGATAAAAAAAAATAAATAAAAAAAAGAGGCTTCGCTTGAAGTGAGCTCCGCTTTTGGGTGCGTTTGTTACGGACACCATCGCGTGCCGGATAGCTGTGTGATGTGGGGCGCTTTGTTTTCATTCATAGTCATTCTAGGTCTATCCTGCAAGTGTACAATGAGCTTATTATGTGTCATTTTTATTCTGTTAGAATGCAGTTGTTCTATTTGAGCCTGGGATTCTAAGATCTTCCATGATGACTTTTGGCTTTGTTATTAAAAAAAATATATATTGCATGCTTGATGTGACCTTTGGCTTTCTGTTGAGACTCATTAATATTCAGAACTGTTTAACGGGGTTCTCTGTGTAAAATTCTGGATTTTTTTCTGCCTGTGAGTAAGTGCTTACGGAGTTATATGACCTTCTGCTTTTCTGTCAGCTCAAGGTTAATTTTCCATCTCAGACATCTCTTCTGGATCTTGTGCAAATTAGTGTAATAACACAACATTTGATGTATGCATTGGCTAGATAGAATAATCGGCTTGCATTTTATGAGTTTTGTGTAAAATAAGTATTTCAGACATTGAATTGGACATCCAACTTTGTAAATATTAGTGTCATCCAATTACTGTTAAACCAGTCACTGTTGGCTACAGATACATATAGATGTGAAGTTTTTGAAGTGTCTTGTTTCCTCTTCTGGGTTTTCGTGTGGTCAAATAAATGTCAGCGTACCGTGGAAAGTCATATTTACCCAGCAACCTGTCTATATTTACCTACATGTGTATCGACAGAATGTGAGCTGCATTATCCAGTCTTGCTGAAAGATCTTTTTTTGAATAACTAACGGCTGAGGTTTTTATTGGATTAGGTGCGAAACTGAAATACGACGTGTAGTTTGCGTTGAACAGGAAAGACTGGATGAGTAGGATGTCATGAGAAGGAGTTGTTAAATAAGAATTACACGCACACAAAGTGACACATTAAGGCTTCAGTGAGTCAGTAACAATTGCAATGAAGTTCAAACATGCATAACTCATAACATCATTGCTTGAAAATATACTGATGCCAAAGCACAATGGAAGTAAAATAGCTTGTTTTGTGGTGTAATACTACACTGATAGTTTCTTAGGAGAGGATTGACGTTGAGGGCGTTTTAAAGAAGTTCCTCACTGACTCGTATTTGCCCATTAACCGACTCGAGAACTGATATTTATGTTCCCGAATGCTGTCCATCATTTGTTCTTTGACCTTTTTTTTTTTAAGCAGTTGAATTTGCCTGAAAATGCTGTTGTTGGGGATTTATTTTCTGTGTTTATGTAGGAGGTATTTTAATGTAAAGCATGACTTTTTTTAATCAGCCGTGGTTTGGTAAACAAATCATGTCATTATTTTTTGTGGATGATTGTTTTTATATTTAAAGCATTTTTATTGTTGGCTTAAAATCGGCACTTTATTGGGAAATGCGAGGCTACACGGCAACTTCGACAGCTTGATTTCATGGTTAAAGAGCTGGTGTAGTGTTTTTGATCATCTCAGGTTTTCCGATTAACAGGGTGTCGTGGATGGATTATAAAATGAAAAACCTTGCGCCAAGTGTGTGTGTGTGTGTGTGTGTGTGTGTGTGTGTGTGTGTTGTCAGCAGTGTTAAATCCTCTATTGGGATTAGCTCAGATTTCTGCTGCTCCTTTAACTGATGTTGGTCAGCCGCTATTTGTATTTACACACACACACACATTGGGTGTTTGCACTACAGTGGTCCTCTTTTTGGACATGTCTGTTTGGCTGAAGTGACCGGAGAATGTTAATACAATAACAATTTTTGGCATCTTAAAATTGATTAATTTATTAAACGAGTTGGAACCGTGGTCTTAAAAGAAGCACATGAGTGACTTAATGACCAAAAACATGTGCCTCCAGTTGTCCAAGAGAGGAAAAAGACAAGACGTGAAAAGATGAGAGGAACCCCATCTTTTTTTTTTGTAATCTTATGCTTGACCTCAGAAACCCTAGAAACTCAAAATGTCCAATCAGCACTGCATATAAAGCATAAACACTTACCCAGCATACTTTGATGTCTGTCAGCAGTTTTAGGGGCTTCTATGCCAACCATCCCTTTAGATGGACAGCATGGGTTGTAACAAAACCCGCTTTTTTTGTTAGATTTCTTGCTTCTTAAACACACACAAAGCTGCGGGTCCAACTGATTAGAGCATTTACCGTTTTTTGTAATTGTTTTACACCGTGTCAGAGAACACATGCTTCCATACCTGCCAGATGAAGTTCCAGTAAGTGTAACTTTGTGCCTTAAAGCTCGACTTCATTCGGCTGAACGATGATTTTTACGAGCTAATGCTTTGAGGTTGATGGCACGGACACAAAAGTCTCGTATAGTGGAGATGCTTGTGATAACATGATGTTATTATTCATTTATTTGATCTTTTTTATTTTAATTGAAACCTTAATCTAAGTTTGACCTGATGATATTGTAGAGAGGACCCCAAGATTGTGACGTTTTTACGGCAAGGCAAAGTTAGTTCAACTAACAAAATGTCATGTCGTGCGACTCCCCAAACACAATGACATTTATGAATTCATAATGAATGATATTTGTAAATAAAATACTTTCTACCTTGATAGATTTATTTTTTTCTTTCATTTTTTAACACTCCTATTTGTCATTTAGGTTATTACAGAAGCAAAAACAATTTCATACTTGTAAGATTATGTCCGTAAAGTGTGGGCAAAGCCATTTATTTAATTATGGAGAAGTATATAATTTGTTGATGAGTGATGAGAGCTGCTTCGAGATTCATCCACATGATGAACATGCCTGATAATTATTTGACTTGCTTGCAAATGAATGCATTAACTGAAACATCAACATTAAATGAAACTCATTTGGCAACACAAGCCCTTGTTTGTCATATCAGTGAAATTAGCTTCTGAACCATTGATGAACAAGACTATGTACCAGTAGGTCTTTGACTAAAAGGAGTGTTTTGTGAATTTGGATAGATTTCTGTACTGTATATGTGAAAGGTTGCAGGTGATCTGCAGTATTTACTGTATAGTTTAATGTGGTCATTTTGAGGTCCCTTGCATGTTAGATGTGGTTCTGTGAATGGAGAAGTTAAGTAAAACCTGCCGAAGATTACTCAAAATCTAATTTGCTTTTCCTTTTAAAACAAGGCTAAAGGCGACTTCAGACTGTAATGCTTCATTTATGTTCTCAACCCTTTCAAAATGACTAAGAAGAAAGTACGCATGTCATCGGCAATTACCAGAACAGGAGGCTGAGGATATGGGTCAAGTTATTAGGCTATACCACAAGAACCTTGAGTTTCATACCAGCAAATGCTACGGTTGTGTATACAGCTATGCTCAGGTGTCTAAAGATGAATCATCTTGGTTTCAAATGAGTCAACAAATTGCAGCGCCGTTGGATTGGCGCATAATGAGAAAAAAGGAATGTGAAGTATGCTCGAGGGAGTCCGTGGTTTTGTTTTCGTACGTATATCTAAAATATCTTGGGTGTGAGCCTAAGAAAAACCAGAAAAGGTGTGTCTCGAGGTTCTGGGTTAAGTGTTTGATGAGGAAGACATCTATAATGTGCAGTGGGGAGGGTACTCCTATGCCAAGGCTGGGAAATACTGAGCTAGGAGACTAGAAGTATAGGGTGTACGCTGTGTTAAATGACTGACATTACCTCCAGGGTCCTCCGAAACCTCAGACCACACTGTCCGAGACTGCCAAAAGAAGCTTAACATCAAGGACTTTAGCAAATACAGGGACCCCTGACAAGGGCCCTCAGACTCTCTGCACATACAGTAATAGCTGACCACTTGGGCCTATGTACAATACAAGTGGAATATGTGGGCCCCTTGGTGCTTACGATGAGAGGAGAGTACAGTCTGACCTGATCTCCAGGTCCCAAAGTACAGTGCTAGCTTAACCTCAGGTCACCTCCATAGATGTGCCCAGGGATCTCTCGGGATAGTCTTTCTGCCCAGCCAGAAATGGTGTCTTAAATTTGATTGACTTAGACAGAGGCAGAACATGATAGAGTTTCCATAAATAACATAAAGTAACATGTTTGTTAATAATACATCCCATAATGTTTTTGATGTCTCCCTATTTAACACATCAACAAACTAGAGTTTGTTGTTAGACTAGAGTGTGGATTAGTTGGCAAAAAAAGGCCTCCTTGTACTTTGTAAAGGAACCTAAAGCTTGGGAGAGCTGGTCATTTAGGTCAAGGAAAATATCAAAGTTTTTTTTTTTTGCACCTATAGGGGATGACACTGAGACGGTCACCAGAGATAAAGACCATGGAAAAGCTCTTGTCTGGGATGAAGAGTAACCTGGTCTTGAATTCAAGATCATTATCATTGAGGTTTAGGGTGCGTTTGTCATGTTTGGTTCGATTAAAACGAGACAAGAACTACGATCCGAACCCTGGTGCGCACCAAACAAGAACTACGATCCGAACCCTGGTGCGCACCAAACAAGAACTACCATCTGAACCCTGGAGTGCACCAAACAAGAACTACCATCTGAACCCTGGAGCGCACCAAACAATAACTACCATCTGAACCCTGGAGCGCACCAAACAAGAACTACCATCTGAACCCTGGTGCGCACCAAACAAGAACTACCATCCGAACCCTGGAGCGCACCAAACAAGAACTACCATCCGAACCCTGGAGCGCACCAAACAAGAACTACCATCCGAACCCTGGAGCGCACCAAACAAGAACTACCATCCGAACCCTGGAGCGCACCAAACAAGAACTACCATCCGAACCCTGGAGCGCACCAAACAAGAACTACCATCCGAACCCTGGAGCGCACCAAACAAGAACTACCATCCGAACCCTGGAGCGCACCAAACAAGAACTACCATCCGAACCCTGGAGCGTACCAAACAAGAACTACCATCCGAACCCTGGAGCGCACCAAACAAGAACTACCATCCGAACCCTGGAGCGCACCAAACAAGAACTACCATCCGAACCCTGGAGCGCACCAAACAAGAACTACCATCCGAACCCTGGAGCGCACCAAACAAGAACTACCATCCGAACCCTGGAGCGCACCAAACAAGAACTACCATACGAACCCTGGACCGGACCAAACAAGAACTACCATCCGAACCCTGGAGCGCACCAAACAAGAACTATCATCCGAACCCTGGAGCGCACCAAACAAGAACTACCATCCGAACCCTGGAGCGCACCAAACAAGAACTACCATCCGAACCCTGGAGCGCACCAAACAAGCGGACCGAGACCGCTAAAAAGATGGGCCTCGATCCGCTTCCAGACAAACTCTGGTGCGGTTCGATTGATATATGAACGCGACACGGACCAAAGACGTGTAAACCAACCAAAAACAGGACGTGATGTCACGAGATGAGACGCTACAGGTCAGCTGATTTGATGACGCGGGAAGATCGGTGTATCAAAATGAGTCGAGGGCAAACGTGGAGCGACGAGGAGGTGAAGTTTCTGTTTCTGTGTACAACGGAGGAAATCCTGCTGCTGTTTTGAATGTTTTGAACATTTTATGAGCTGTTCGTGATTCTCGGCTGGTAAAAATAAAGCATAAAATGACGATGAAAATGATGGCGTTTAATCCAGAACACAGCGTTCTTTTGAATGTTCGGTAAGTGAGCTCCGTCGCCAAATATACGTCATAAAATCCGACCAATCAGGTCGTGAGCTGTGCCTTTGGTTCGGTAACTTAAGGTTCGCTGTTAAAAATACGAGTGTGAACGCTAAGAGGACCAGGACTATATGTTTTTGTTTTTTGGTCCAGACCAAATTAACCAAACCAACTGAACTACAAGTGTGAACGCAGCCTTAGACATATTCAGACCAAATTATGAGACCAACATGGGAATGAGAGATGAACTATCAAGTTTGGTCAGAGAAACAGTTATTAGAAAAGCCACACAACTGAATGCTGGTACAGAGTGATCTGGTTTAAATGGAGAAGTTTAGGGGACTAATTATCGAACCTTGTGGGACACCAAAAGAGTGAGTCTTTTAAAGTAACTTGGGAAGCCCTGTTATACCACTAAAATACAATCCTAAATCCTCTAAATCAGCTTTGAGATCAACAGGTTGTAGATAAGTGTAAATTACTGCAGACAGATCCAGAAAAATCAATACAAATTTAATCCAGGGCATTCAAGGCTAGTGTAAGGGTTCCTGTTATGGAGTTGTTTCGGTACTCGCACATCAGTTTAAGGCAGTGGTTCTTAACCTGGGTTCGGCGGAGGTCAAGACACGCACCCGACCCATATGATTCGTGATGACACGCCCCGCTTGGCCATCATTGGCTTCAGGTGTTCACGCAACATCGCTCTGCATCGCATCTGTGCTGCTCTCGACTGAACTGGTCTCTGAAGTCACACTGATTTGCAGTAAATATCCATTATTATGTTTTTGTTTTCGTGTGAAAATCATGTTTTAATGCTCTTGTTCTTTGACCACAGTGATGTTGATGCACGCTTCATTTTGTGCACCAGTCAAATATATACCTATATTTTGAATTTGAAAAAAAAAAATCATATTGTTATTTTTACCTACTCAGAAGGGTTCTGTGAATGCGCATGTGAAGCTGGTGGGGTTCAGTACCTCCAACAAGGTTAAGAGGTCTTCAACGTTCAAGCCCTTTTTGACCAGTAGCTTTGTGATCAACATTCTCTCAACCAATTAGTGCATTTCTCTCTCTGGAAGTATCAGTACCATCTTAATCCTCATCCATCTTTAATATTGTCAGTGAAATGGGCACATACACACGTGGGTTAATGAGCAGAAGGCAGGTGTGCGTGAGGTGCTCCATCTAGTCTTAATGAACGCCGAAGGTAGCGGATCTCCGTAGTCGCTCATGCATCAATGCTTGTCTATCGTCATTATGGACATGCATATGTGTGAGCGTGTTCATTTGTGCCCAACAAAGCACTTTGACACATCATCCATCACCCAGTCTTTTATCCCTGCCGTTTCTCCCATTGAATTTACATGAGCCGGTCATGTCGACAAGGGCTGGGTCAATTTGCATTGGCTGTACTGTTTAATGAACAAGCTTATTAGAGAGCCAGTGGGGAGCAGAGGACTGTGGGACTGTTTTTGCTGACTCGAACCACAGCGAAGGCCTCTGGGAAAAACAGCACAGCGTGATTTCATCTTTGAGAGAGAGGAGATCTTCAAATAACAAGCCTCGGGAGCTTTTAGTGAGCCATTTTAAAGATTTGGCCATTCATTCTGGGCCAGCTAGAGATCTAGTACAATATTTGTTTGTATATTTGACTATACAAGGCGTGAGGTTCATAAGCCACAGACCTACGGTAAATTCTGCAAGATCAGGGATTAAAACTCTTATGTGGTAGTTTGAGGTGTGGGATGGATTGTGCGATGGTGTGGAATATTTTGCGAAGCATGCCAGTTGACTTAATGAACTCATTTTAATAAGGTTATGGTAAAAACTGCTTTGGAGCAGCAATGTTTTGTGTTGTCGGAGCAAAAATATCAGGGAGGGACTTAAATGCTTGTGTTCAAACTTAAAAGAGAGTGGTGGAAAAATCATCTCTATGAAAGTGGAGGCATTCGTACTTTTATGGTATGTTTCACTATAACCCCTATTCACCTACTGAATTGTAAAAGAGTAGTTTGGACATTTTGCAAAATATCTCCTTTTTGTGTTCCACCGAACGTGAAAAAAGTCATACATTAAATGTCATTTTAAGGTGATTGAATCATTTAAGGCATCCTAGGAAAAGTAAATCTTATCTTTCTCCCCCCTCCTTGACCAACTGCTCAGAAATCACTCCCCGCTCGTCTGTGTCGGGTGGGATGTCTCTTCCAGTGCCGTAAAATACCTGTGGCTTTTCTCATTTCCACAGCGACCAGAGCCTCTCTGTTATCTCTGAATGACACCATCCAGGCGGGAGAAGAGGAAGGGGGCGCTTCGTCGCAGAATGATTGAGGATGTTTGTCAAGAGAAGGGGAATGAGGGAGATAAAGAGAAGAGGTCGCAAATGAGTGGATGAGAGACAGCTGTGTTTCAAGAGCGCATGATATGATGATTTGATTGATAAGCCCCCAACAGGATTGGAGAACGACTGAAATGGCGGGTAGAAATTCGAATACGGTGCCTCGGTTATAATGCTGCACTTTAATCTACTTAAGATTGTGTATATGAGGATTATAGCTCATTTTTAATGAAGCCTCATTGCGTAACACGTTTATGTTAACACTTTACGGTACTAATGATGAACTGCACTTATACAGCGTTTATTAACCTTCATTAATGTTAATTGCAACATTTACGAATGTATTATTAACATAATTGTTCACGTTAGTTAATGCGCTGTGAACGAACAACTGTATTTTCATTAACCAACTAAATACTGTAACAAATGGTTGGTTTATACATTAACTAATGTTTGAACTAATGAGCATTTTTGTAAATTGTTCCCGTATTTATAAAGATACATTAGATGGAAAGATTTTTTTGAATTCGTTTTAACTATATACCAATTTTTTTTTTTTAAACTTTCCTTTTTTGTTTAATTTTTTAATTTGCCTTGAAGGCTCTAAGAGGACATACATTTTTTGTTTTATTTTACTTCATTGTATTTTGCTTTTTTATTTTATTTTTAGTTCACAAAATATCAATACGGTTTTTTTTTCCCCCCTTTTTTATTTAATGTTCACATTTTTGTGTTGTTGTCACATTATGTGTTCTATTGTGCCTGAATTTTATTTCATTTGTTAGTTGACTACGGAAACTCTTAAGGGGCCATACTTTTTAGTTTTTTAGTTTGTTTGTTTTTGTGTTCGGTTTGTTTTTTGTTTTTAATTTTTTAGATAGATTTTTTTTTTTTCCCCTTTCTTGTTTTGTTTTCGAGATATGTGTCACATTGTGCCTAAATTATCGTGTTATGTAAGATTAACCAGATTAATCTCAGTTCATCTACAGGGCATATTATGTTCTCTTGGATGCACAAGGCTCCATTAAGTGGTAACGAAGTTGTGTCTGATGGCGGAGGATGCTGCTGCCAGCTCTCCTAACTGCCCTAAGTTCATTATTAATTGTTTTGTTTGGTTCAGCAGAAGGGCAAGGGTTGAGGCACAGTTTATCACGATAAAGCAAGCTTTTGTTTGTTTCTGGTAGAGACGCTGGCAGTGAGTGATAACTGGAGGTGTGAGAGAGGGATAAAACACTGTAAAACACTCACAGTTTATGTGAAAATCGCTCTCGAATGTGTTGGATGTAGTCCAAAATTGTTGTCAAATTGATTCAATCATTCTGAATGATGTTTTTGACACTGGTTAATGTATAGATGTATTTACATCACGCAAATACCGGGTTGCCTAACAAAGAATTCAACAGTGCATCTTAAGGGAAGTGTTCTCTATTCTCCCCTTCAAACCTTTATTTGAAGAAAAACATGGAAGCACACACACACACACACACACACACACACGCACGCACACACACACTCACGCACGCACGCACGCACACGCACAAACTCGCACACACACACACTCAGACACACACGCACGCACACGCACAAACGCACACACTCAGACACGCACACACACATGTTGTGTTTTTGTGTTTTGTGGGGACTCTCCATAGGCGTAATGGTTTTTCTACTGTACAAACTGTACATTCTCCCCCCCCCCCCCCCCCCCCCCCTAAACTTAACCCTCACAGAAAATGTTCTGCATTTTTACATTTTTAAAAAACATAATTCTGTATGATTTATAAGCTTGTTTCCTAGTGGGGACCAACAAAATGTCCCCACAATGTCAAGATTTACTGGTTTTACTTGCGTTGTGGGACATTTGGTCCCCACAATACACACGCACACACACACACACACACACAGTCACACTCTCACACGTACTCATGCACACACACACACACGCGCACGCACTCACACGCACACACACATTGTGTTTTGTGGGGACTCTCCATAGGCGTAATGGTTTTTATACTGTACAAACTGTACATTTCGTCAAGCCTACATTTCTGAAGTGGGCATTTCCAGAACTGATGTTACTGTCGCTTTGGATAAAATTAGTATAAATCTGCTAAATGAGCAAATATAAAATGTCAATGTAAAACCGTTTTCATGCTGGTGGTCTGACCTTGCAATAGGGTTTTCTATGCAGGATTTGAATCCGTTCCAAACCACTAAATGTATGGTGCTAAATCACCGCAGACAACGCTTGACAACTCATGCCATTATCAGCTTGTGCCCCTCCGAGTTTATTCGAATTGTTAACAGAAATTGTTTTACACAAATGCACACATTTTCGAATCGGAATAGAGCGAGCGATTTGAATTCGGCCTTAAATTTGAGGCTGCATCTCGAGTTTGGGCTTAACGCCGACCTCTATGAACGATCCCTCCGATCGGAGCAGAAACTACAACTGAATCTGTCTTTCTCTCTGCAGGTATGAGCCATGAGCCGACGTTCCCAGCGTTAGGAATGATCTCCGCAGCGCCATGCACCATGGCCACCGTAAGCCCCCTCACTCCCTCCCCCATCAGCGGAGCAATGGTCGCCAACGGAAGCCCGGCGTCCCAGTCCGGACACTCTGGATTCGCTGCTGCTCTCCGCAAGCTGGCCAAACAGGCTGAAGAGCCGAGAGGTGAGTGTGCCCTTTCCTCTCGTCTTCACCCGTCCTTACTCTCTCCTCTTCCCGTCATGCCATGCTGAAAAGGCTTTAATAGGCTGTTACAGGCTTTTTATACCCGTGTTCATGTCACAGAAGGGGTTAAACCTACACCCACAACTACAGAAGGCCTTTCAAAGTCATCAGAGGTGAATCTAGGCAGATATGGGATGTTCGGATTTGCTTTTTTGTTTTCATTTATTTTTGCTTTTTGTCTGATTTTGGTACTTTTGTTTGCTTTTTTGTTGTGTTTTGCTTCTTTGTTGTTTTTTTTTTGTTCTTTTGTTTTTTTTTTTTTAAAAAAAACAAAATAACATTAGCCACCCACTTGCACTGATACACTGTAAAAAATGTAATGCAAAATTTACAGTGCAATTTTTGGTTGCCAGAAAGCCTGTGAATTAGCAAGAGCACCTTAACTAATCAACTGCAATTAGGACCGATTGCCTTAATTTGGTCAACTGCCACTTAATATTTACACTTAGTGATGTGAGTATATTTGTACCGTAACTTCTTTAAAAAACATTTTGTAAATAAAATAGTCATTTAAACTCAAACCTCTCGCCGATAACTGCTAGTGAACACCAGCACACACACACATGTGCAGAGTCGGGGAGTAACGAAATACAAGTAACTTAGTGACGTATTTAAAATACAAAATGTGAGTGACTGTATTTCATTTTAAATGGGTGGTAATCAGATTCCAGTTCCATCTGAAAAGTGTTTTAGATTACCAAAGTGATTACTTTGAGTTTTAATGTCATTTAAACAGCGATTGGTGATTCTCTGACTCTGACCGTCTGAAAAAGACGAGTTCAGTTTCATGTTTTCCACTGTTTTCATGTTTTGAGAGTCATTTTATAATTCACTCGTCACTGCGACTTTTTCTCACAATTTGTTTTTTTCCCCTCACAATTATGAGTTTGTGTTTCACAATTCTGACTTCTTTTTCTCAGAATCACGACATTTAAACTCACAATTGCAAGTTATAAAGTCAGAATTAGGAGATATGATCTAGCAATACTGACTTTTTTTCTTGCAATTGTGTAGTATGTGAGTTAAATGTCATAATTCTGACTTTTCTCAATATTGTGAGTTTATATCTCATAATTCTGACTTTATAACTCACAATTGCAACTTTATATCACGCAATTCTGAGGGAAAAAGTCAGAATTGTGAGATAAAAACTCTCAATGATCTTTTTTGTGTTTGTTTCACACTTATTAGTATTCCAAAGTATTCTAAAGTATTTAGATGAAGTCACTAAACTTGAGTAATGTAACGAAATGCGTTACAAATGACTTTTTAAAGCATGTATTTTGTAATCTGTAGTGAAATACATTTTAAAAGTGACCCACCCAGCTCTGCGCATGTGGTAAAGTACTTAGCAAAAACATTATCGCTGCATCAGCAAATATGATGCATAGTAGTGTAATTACCATTAGCGTAGCCGCAGAAAGTCTTTTAATGCAGAATGTAAACAAGCACGCCGCCATATGTGTGCGTGTAATATGGACAGCCATTCTTCTCTCAGCGTGTGTATGAGTGTGGGCGGTGCTTTCTGTCAACAAATTGTGAATACATTTGAATAATATTTGCATATGGGTTTGCAGCATTTCAGATGGCTGGCACAGCGTTTAGCTGCCCATCTGTCTGTGTAATTGTTGTAGTCAACGCCAAAACACGCACGAAAAAAACCTTAACGCGCACTCGCAAAAACTCTGATAATGCTCATTGCATACAATATCAAGTTCCAAGACGTTGTCTTGCCATGGCACACAAAAATGTACAAAATAATTTTTTATTTTTTTTTTTACCCTACATTGGTTGAAACTGAAAGACAAGCTCTTCAGTTTCATGATGTTGTGAAGAAAAACAGCGCCGTTTAAGGAGTATCTGGAATGATCTAACACTGTCTAAAGCTTTCTCAAGAATGCACGGCTTGTCGGTGTGTTTATCGACATGAACCATCGAGAGCGAGCGTCATATTCTTCTCTTTAAAGCTTCGAGACAAAGAGAAAGGGATTATATTGATTGGTTAAGAGCTTGTTAAAGCTTCTCTATGTGTCTTTTTATTGCTGTGTCTGTGAGTTTATCACACCGTATGTACTGCTTTACCTTTGCTTGTCACTTTATGCATTCATACACTCTTTGACTAGGGTAATTCAATGACAGTCAATGCTCTGTCTCAGATTGCTAAGCCTGTTTGGAAAAGCTGTCTTTTGTTTAAGGCTTTGGGGCTTTTTGTGTGTGTGTGTGTGTGTTTCTCCGAATGCACACATGCTTTAGTGAATGTGTGTTCTTGTTGATGCTTGTAGTAGTACATAACTGACATCCCCTCCCCCCACCCATATACACACACATGCATTACTTTCTTTCTCTCACTTTCTTTGTTCCCTCAAGAGTTTGACTGATTGCATGACTGTGAAAGTGCAACCCCTTTAAAATAAGCATTTATTAAAGAAATAATGTACTTTACAAGAAAATGCTAAAGTGCAAAATGTGAAGTCAGTGTGTTTCTTCATTGCATGGTATATACAATTAAATAAAATGTATTATGGTTTAAATTTAATTTAATTTCAGTTGAACTACAAAGTGCTTTTTAACCCATTTAACTATGACTTAGGTTAATCTGAATTTGAAATTATGATATTTGTAATAATTTATTGCAATAATTACCTCTTGAAATATGGTTGAAAGGTTCTGTTGAATGTTGTGACGAGCATTGGAAACTAAAACTTAATTTCTGTTGAAACTTGTATGTCATCTACTATATATATATATATATATATATATAATTACACATTTGCTTTGATGAAGTTGCATTTTAGTACATATATTACTTTTATATGTGCTTTAGTGTTATTCTCGTTATGGAGCGGGTCAAATTGACCCTAATTGGATTCAATACAATTCCTCAAAAATCACACTATGAAAAACAAGAAAGATTCAGGTACAAACTGTCAACTTTGAACATCAACATTTGACAAATATTCCAAAAAATACATATTTGAAGATATGATGCAATGAAACGTTTTTTAACCATTTTTTTTAAAACTGATTTGTTTTGACAAAATTTGAAAATAAATACATTTTTAAATATATTTTTTAAAGTTTTTTTTTCTTAGAACATCATAAGTGAACAATTAAATGTCGCTGTATGATGAAAATATGTATAAGTCCAGTTTCTTCTGACATGAAGATCAAGTGTGTGTTTTCTGGATCTGAGCTTCACACACACGCTGCTGTTCAAACGTGTTTCTGTACTGAAATAAGTGTGGAAAAGCTCATTTTTAAGGTAGTAAAAAAATAAAAAACAACAATATTTAACCAAGAAATGTCATTATTTTGGGTCAGTTGCTTTAGAGCGTTAAAATATGACCCGGCGAACGTCACGAACGTAACAGTCATTTAGTTTGTAAATGTCAAAAAACACCAGCATGTTGAAACTTTGCATGATGAGAAATGAGAAAAAGTCAAGAAAAAAACAGTATTTCCAACAACTAGAAAATCTAAACGGGTCAAACTGACCCGGAACACAACACGAGGGTTAAAGGGATAGTTCATCCAAAAATTTAAATGATCCAATGATTTACTCGCCTTCAAGCCATCCGCGGTGTATATGACGATCTTCAAACACAATCCGAGTTTTATTATAAAATATCCTGGCTCTTCCAAGCTTTATAATGGTACTGAATGCCACTCCTGATTTTGTCCATCTATCATAAAAGTAATCCATACGGCTCCAGGTGGTTAATAAAGACCTTCTAAAGCCAAGCAATGGGTTTTTCTCAAATATATCCATATTTAAAACTTGAATAAACTAAAATAACTAGCTTCTGGCAGACAAACGTATGCATACTCCCCAAGTCGACATGTGCCAAAAGAGCGCATAGGATGTAGTTCAAACAAATAGGGCTTTTGTTTTCGAGTTGTAATTCGTGACCGGTGTTTTGTTTTGCTCTATCCTCTGCTTCGAAATCGTGAGCGCTGTTCACTACCATTATAAATCTCGGAAGAGCCAGGATATGTTATTATATAACACCGATTATGTTCATCTGAAAGAACACGGTCACAAACGCCAAGGATGGCTTGAGGGTGAGTAAATCATGGGTGGCCTTTTTATTTCATTCATTTGATGTTTTATTCTTTAAAGATTTGAAATACACTCCAAGTGCACATATAGTACAATTGCGCACTTTTCCTCCCACAAGTCACAAGTTTTGGGTGTTCTTCGCCTGTTTTATTGTTTACAACTGGAAAAAATATATAGATTCGAACTACAAGAAGTCCAATGAAGTGATGTATCATGCATGTCCAAAGCATAAACCGTGCAGGATGTGTTTCTTTTGCTTCTGCTTTGTATGAAGCGTTAATTATTAGTTGTCAGTGGTTTCTAGATAGAAATATAGCAGGTATGTAAAAGAGTAAAGTCAAATTTAACACAGAAGGAGTGAAGCAGTACAAAAGCCAGAGTATTGACTTCTTATCAGCTCTCTGGCAGACACAAGCGCTCTGAGGAGGGCTGACCTACTTTACTCTTTGTGTTTGGTGTCTTATATAGATACTGCTTTTAGTGGCAATGGGGCTTTTTCTGCTCTTGTGTGGTTTTCCAGCATTGTGTCGGCTTCTGTCTCGATGACGAAAGTCGTTTCGTTTCACGCACTCTCTGCAGTGGAAACCGCAAGAAGTGCATATTGTGGAAGGGATGATATACATCATGTACGAGGGTGATCAACTTGAACTTGTCTCTTGCTGTCCATTATCCTGCTTATTACATGACTAAAGTTGCCATTGCCAAATAGATCAATACATGAGTGTGAGCTCCAATTATTTCATTATCTACCACCTCACTTTTAAAATCACAATTTGAACATAATTAGAATGCAGGAAGTAATATCGCTTGCAACTAGAACTAGTTACCGTCACAGTTTTTTTACAGTGCAGATTGTGTCAAAGCAGCTTTAGATTGATAATTAGCTGCATAGCAGCTCTAGAAGAAAATGGTGACATCGTCTCAGTATTGATTCATTCCTTTGTAAAAATCACTAGTTATTAATGCAGTTAATTCATCTATACATCCGCTCTGGAGGAAACGGTGAGGCCACCGTCCAGCTCAGTTCAGTTCGCATGTCGTCAATGCATACATTTACATTTAGTCATTTAGCAGACGCTTTTATCCAAGTGAGGAACACAAACAAGCGATTCTTCATGAATTGGCAAATAACACAGGAATAACACAATACAAGTTTCATGCATTGCTCAGTACCATGAGCTGGAGTAGGAAGGGAAAAGGGAAGGATAGGGTTTTTTTTTTTTTTTTTTATGAGGGGGATCAAGTGTTCACGGAAGAGATGAGTTTTCAGCTGTCTCTTGAATATTGCCAAGGATTCTGCGTTCCTGATGAAAGCAGGGAGATCATTCCACCGGCAGGGAGCAGTGAAGGAGAATGCAAGCATGTCAAAAACGCTGAATATCAAGTGTCCCCAACTAAGCACGCCAAAAGACGACACGTAAAGTAAAATTTAACACGAAAGGAATGAAGTAGTACGAAACCCAGAGTATTGACTTCTTCTCAGGAGGAGGAGGAGGAGGGCTAACCTACTTTACTCTTTGTGTTGTTACAATATTAAAAGATTAATTCTTATATTATATAGGCACTTTTAATCTACTAATTTACATGTCTTCCACTCTCATCCTAGTCTCTGTGTGTTCTTCTTTCAAGTTTGTTTTATTGCTTCTAGTCATCTCTCAAAAGTTCATATCATGAAATAAATACCAAAGTCCTCCAGGGCTGTTTTTACTGGAGTCGGTTGCTAATAGTTCTGAATCAGAAGTTAGTAGCAGTTAATTCTATATTTTGATTTGGCATGGAAATAGGGACTGTCGAACAATATGAGAGATGTTAGAGTAAACGTACCGTGCGATATGTTGCCGTCGACATTATACAAACGTATTCGATTGCTCAGTGCAGATGTTGACCGATCAGAATGATTCATTCCAAAGTCTTGTGTAGATAATAGTCATATACATTTACATTTATTCATTTAGTAGGCGCTTTTATCCAGTGTGACTTGTTTCTCTCGTTATACGTTTTGTTGGTGAGACACAAAGAATGTCTTTGTTTTGGATTTTGGAGTGTCTTTGGCAACTCCGATATGTATGTATGCACACACACACTCAAATTGTCTTTGATCGCAGTAAAGCGCTGCATTACCACGGTAGGGGTTTAGAGGAATGAGTGCGTGTTCATGTGTGTTTACCGCGGGGAGATGGCATTGTTTGTTTCTTTATCTCTTTAAACTGGCATCTGATCTGACAGCCCAAAGGGGCTTTGATAGCAGCGAGGTTGGCAGTCAGGGAAGTGATGTATGTTCACTTCATCTGACAAGTTGTTAGTTCTGTCTGGCATGCACGCAAATACAAATACATCCCCTTTCCTTTGCCACTTCTACTAGTCTAGATAGTCTGTTGTTGCTTCTGATGTTATTTTACGTCTCTCTTGTATTGTGGAACGTTGCACTTCTTCGTCAGAACCTTGCGTGAACAGTTAGAGCATGTGCTAGAGGCTCATTGAGCTGCGGAAGATTCAGGATTGAATCCCGTATACGGTAGAGAAATTGTTTTTCCCACAAGCCACTTGTGAAAGCTTTTATTTATTTGTTTGTTTTACTTTTTTGTTTATTTTTTGTAGTAAGTAATCGTTTAATTTTTTTAGATGATTATTATTAAATTATATTCATACATTATCAAATATAATTAAATTTAAATTTTTCACTCTTTGTTATATTGCAGCCATTTGCTAAAATCATTTAAGCTCATTTTTTCCCTCATTAATGTACACACAGCACCCCATATTCACAGAAAAACATTGAATTCTTGACATTTTTGCAGATTTATTAAAAAAGAAAAACTGAAATATCACATGGTCCTCAGTATTCAGACCCTTTGCTGTGACACTCCTGTCCATTTCTTCTGATCATCCTTGAGATGGTTCTACACCTTCATTTGAGTCCAGCTGTGTTTGATTATACTGACTGGACTTGATTAGGAAAGCCACACACCTGTCTATATAAGACCTTACAGCTCACAGTGCATGTCAGAGCAAATGAGAATCATGAGGTCAAAGGAACTGCCTGAAGAGCTCAGAGACAGAATTGTGGCAAGGCACAGATCTGGTCAAGGTTACAAAAACAATTTTGCTACACTTAAGGTTCCTAAGAGCACAGTGGCCTCCATAATCCTTAAATAGAAGACGTTTTGGACGACTAGAACCCTCCCTAGAGCTAGCCGTCCAGCCAAACTGAGCTATCGGGGAGAAGAGCCTTGGTGAGAGAGGTAAAGAAGAACCCAAAGATCACTGTGACTGTGCTCCAGAGATGCAGTCAGGAGATGGGAGAAAGTTGTAGAAAGTCAACCATCACTGCAGCCCTCCACCAGTCGGGGCTTTATGGCAGAGTGGCCCGACGGAAGCCTCTCCTCAGTGAAAGACACATGAAAGCCCGCATGGAGTTCGCTAAAAAATACCTGAAGGACTCCATGATGGTGAGAAATAAGATTCTCTGGTCTGATGAGACCAAGATAGAACTTTTTGGTCTTAATTCTAACCGGTATGTGTGGAGAAAACCAGGCACTGCTCATCACCTGTCCAATACAGTCCCAACAGTGAAGCATGGTGGTGGCAGCATCATGGTGTGGGAGTATTTTTCAGCTGCAGGGACAGGACAACTGGTGGCAATCCTGGATATCCTGGACGAAAACCTTCTCCAGAGTGCTCAGGACCTCAGACTAGGCCGATGGTTTACCTTCCAACAAGACAATGACCCTAAGCACACAGCTAAAATAACGAAGGCGTAACTTCACAACAACTCTGACTGTTCTTGAATGGCCCAGCCAGAGCCCTGACTTAAACCCAATTGAGCATTGTAAATGCATATTGTATATATATGTATAAATGTATACATATTACAAACTTATATATATTTAAATTTCTCCAAACTCTGTCTTCTCTTTTTCAGGTTCGATTAGTAGCGAGTCATCGCATGTTTCCTCCCCGGTGACCAATCACATTTCTCCGGTCAGTACACCTAAGCGGGTTGCCACGGGTACCAGCCTCGGTCCGCCCACAGGCACCCCGCCTGTAGTCACCATCGCCCCAACCAAAACGGTCAATGGATTTTGGAGGTCTGAAGGACGTCAGGTATGACAGAATTGAGTTTTTGTGAAAATTACATTTTGGTCCATGTTTGTCAAGTCAAGTTACCTTTGCTTTTATTGGGCTTTTTACAATGCAAATTGTGTCAAAGCTGCTTTTGGCAAATAGTTTTTGGCTGCACAGCAGCTCTTAAAGAAAATGTGTCATTGTCAATAGTTATTAAGTTAGTTAATTTATCTGTATATCAGCACTGGAGAAGACAGTCATGTCATCGTCCAGCTCAGTTCAGTTCGCATACAATGGTGTCAATGCAGGTCGATCAAAAACATTGTTGAATATCAAGTGTCCCCAACTAAGCAAGCCAAAGGCAAGGAACCCAAACTCCATCAGGTGACCAACAGGTGACAATACTGGAGAAAAAAACCTTGGGAGAAACTAGGCCAGTTCTCCTCTGGTCAACAGTGAACAGAGCTTGATTGATTCAGGCAGATTTACAGTTCATACGTCCAATTTGGGATCGCAACAGTCAAAATATTTTATCCATATCCATCTAGTTGAAGATCATATTCAGCACGCTGGTTAACTTTGAGTTCCTCTATATATATATATGCAAGAATATTCCTAAAAGTTCCTGTATCATATACCGGTTGAAATTTTCACACAGAAAACAAAATAATATGGTTAATTAGCACTGTTTGCTTTTCATTGTTACATAAGGGCTAGTTTCTTTGGGAAGTGCAAAAGAGAGGCAAATCCATTTTAAAAGCCAAATGATGATTAAAAGGCAATCTTATTTAAATCTTTCCAAGATTTTTGGAATTTTAGTTTTGTGCTTTATTCGTGATTTTACTTTCATTCAAATAAACCATTATCTGACACGAGCACAAAAGAATTGTAACCAGTCCGGCATGTGCGAGGCATTCGATTGGTTGTGAAAATTAAAACCGTACGTTTATGACGGCGACTTTTCTTTCCCTTTTCCTTTATCTTTGCCAATCGATGCAAACAGAAACATCTTCATCCACAGGGCTGATATTATGTTTGTGTGGTCAGGAGGGCTTGACAGCAGGCTTCTGCTCTGAAGAGGGATTGAGGTCCTGATGGGGTCGCAGGGTATAAATTGGGCTGGATTAGTGCAAATGGGCTGATCTGTGGCTGTCCTGCATGTCCATTATTTTGGTGACTCTCAGGCGTGACCGCAAGATCATGGCAGAGTGTGTGTGTGTGTGTGTGGATTCACATGGATGGTTTGTTCTTGTTCTGTGTGGCTTTGAGTTTATTTAGCACTGTAGTCAGGGGACATCAGGAGAGACAATAGGCACTTTCCCCTGATCAAACTACCCTTTCTCTGTCAACACAAAGAGTCCTCTGTAGCTCTGCCTGGAGAGAGAGAGACAGACAGACAGAGAGAGAGAGAGAGAGGATAGAATGCTCTAGATATTCAGTCAGCTTTAAGCCATGCTGTCTCTCTTCTTTACGCCTGTCTCGACCACACACACACACACACACACACACACTTGCTGTTTCATCTATAGACTTTGGCACCTATTTGAAATTGAATTGAGTTGCTTTAAAAGTAAATGCATTGCCGGTTTATATATTTCTTTATATTTATGTTTACACAGCAGCCAAATAATTGTGAAACCAGTTTGGTTGCTTAGTGTGGTTTTGTTTACACACAGTTTGCCTGTGAAGCAAAGAGATATTTGAATGGCCGTCAAAGGAGGAATGTTGTTTTGTTGTGAAACATCATCTCATGAGTGCCCAGGATTAATTGTTGACCCCAGGTAAATTATGAGCAGCGTGAAACATGGCGAAATATATTTTTCATGTTTCCATCCAGTGTTTTTTTTTGTTTTTGTTTTGTTTGTTTTTGTTGCAACATCCCAAAATTGGCATCAATAGGTGGATGGAAACAGTCAGTGTAATGTAGAAAAAATTCTATTTTAAATTATGATTTTTTTTTTAAAATATATATATATTTATCAAGTGGTTTAGCATAATATTTTATTAATATTTCTTTGAAAAAAATAAAAAAATTTTAATTTAAAATTTTTAAAAAGTGTTATCAAAGTCATATGTGTTATGCAAGAAAAAAAATAAAAAATGTTTGGATGTGATATCCAGTAAATTTTTCAATAATATTTTTTTTCAGATTGATTGAAAGATTTAAAAAAATTTTTTTTTTTTTTTTTTTTTTTTTGTATACATTGACATGTCTTACTTTTTGCTTTTTTTACTCATCATAACATTTTTTTTTTTTTTTTTTTTTTTCTTGACGCTTGTTTTTTTTACTTGAACTAAACAACACAATTCAGTCCTAAACACTGACTGTGTGAATACATACATACACCCATTTACATTAATTCTCACTTTGCCCAGCAATACATAACCCCTTTGTCTTAAATCATTTATATGGCTACAGCATATGTGATGTGTATTCAATGTTTAGAGATGAAGATCTGCTTCATCTTCAATTTTTTTCACTTGGGAATTGAATGCATTTAATTTTTTTTTCTTTTTAAAAACCAATCAGGATTTTTCTATTTTGAAATAAGTCAGTAACACCAAAAGTGTTGCAAAGAAAGGAGTCTGATACTTAGTGTAGGAACAGGGGAAAAAATCACTCACTCACTCACTTACTGACTTATTTCTTTCTTACTCACTTATTTGCTCACTCACTTATTTACTCACTCACTCACAATTCTTAATCACCCACTTACTCACTCACTCACTCACTTAAACACCCACTTATTCACTCACTTAATCTCTCACTTACTCATTCACTCACTCACAATACTTAATCATCCATTTACTCATTCATTAACTTTCTTGCTCACTCACTAGCTTACTCACTTGCTCACTTATTTGCTCAATTACTCACTCACTCACTTACTTAATCACCCACTTACTCACTTAATCCACTTACTCACTTAATTGCTCGCTTACTCATTCACTCACTTACTCACATATTCACTAATTCACTCACTTACTCACACTTACTCACTCACTCACTTACTGAATCACCCACTTACTCACTTATTAGCTCACTTACTCATTCACTCACTTATTCACTCACTCACTCACTCACAATTCTTAATCACCCACTTACTCACTTAATCACTCACTTATTCACTCACTTAATCACCCACTTACTCACTTATTAGCTCACTCATTCACTCACTTAATTTGCTAGCTTACTCACTAGCTCACTCACTTATTCGCTCACTTAGTCACTCATTTATTTATTCATTCACTTATTCACTCACTTATTTCGTTCTTATGTTCGGTGAGATGGTGGAAAATGGTTCCAGACATTTGCATACAAATATGCATAAAATGATTGAAATGACCTAATATAATATACACAAATATTTGTGTACACCGGTATTGGATCTTTAAGAAAATTAACCTGATGATCAATAATGTTTTTTCCCCGTTCAGGCTGACTCCGCATTAAGAGTGTCCAGCCAGGAGCGTTTGGCCCCGGATCGGCCTTCACCAGCCCAGGAGAAGACCTCCATCTCCCTCCCTCCATACCTGGGTCCATCCCACCCTTTCAACATGACCTCAAGTGCTCTCATCCAAGACCCTCGTCTTCAAACTCAGTCAGTACTTCACACATTCACTCATACCTGCACATCTTACCGCTTTTTTCTCATTTGGTGTTCCTCTCTTTCTCTCTCAGCCTATCCAGGCAGGGTCCTAATATGCTGTTAGCAGGGGCTCCGCAGGACGAGTATCTTCGCGATGGCTTTCGTCCGTATGCCTCCGCTGAAGAGTTGCGCATGCCTTTGCTCCCTCTAGGGCTCAGTCCAGGAACCGCAGCTGACACTCTCACATACTTTCACTCAGGATATTTGCCCCACCCCTCGCTTGCTTCATATAGGTGTGTGTGGTGTCATTTTCGTGGTTCTTTTGAATGCATAGTACCTTCCAATATTAGACTGGAAAACGTGTTGAACACGTTATTTTTTTATGTCTTAAAAGGATAGTTCACCCGAAAATGAAAATTTCAAACCCCATCACGCTTTCATTCATCCTGAGAGTCTACTCCGCCAAAACACTTCAGAATGTTCATAAAGAGATGGTTCATTTGATCTGGATGGATTGTTTGTCTTTATATAGCAAGGAAAATCCTGTTCTTTCATATATATTCCACATGGACACATTCTCGATTGACCCTCTTTTTTCACCTCCCTCTCATTCTGTATAAATAACCCCCTCAGCATGTCTCTTTGCGGGACCGAGCGGAGGTGAAACCGCAGTGACAGAAATAGGCAGTGATGTTCATGTCAGAGGGCCAGAAAGCAGAGGTTAATGAACAAGCGATTTATTTATAGAGGCACTAATTAGCTGCGATCTCTGTTTCTGCTTCCTGTGGCTGATTAGGATGGAGGACTACTACAGTCTGTCCGCCCTCCGCTCGCATTACTACCCACTTCCAGAGGGGGGAGCCCTGCCGGCCCTCCACCCGTCTGCTGTTCACCTGGCGATGCCGGGCATCTTTTACCCTCCTGACATCGCACACCACTCGCTGTCAGCACTGCACTCCGAGAGGTACACGCACAGTTCACAAATGATGGATTTTTAAGATGGAATTAATAATGAAAGTTGTTGCAAGACAAGCATTGTGTTGAAATGTAACATATTTATTCTATATTATACCAGTTTAGTTATTTTCAGATTGGTTCATTTTAATAATTATATCATTTAATGATATTACATATGTCCAACGTGGAATTTATAATCATAAAGGTTGCGAGGTGAGCAATGTATTGAATATAATTTATTATAATATCGCATATATAAAATATAATTCTTTATCATTTCTTTTGTTATTCATCATCTTCACCAACTGATTAATGACTCCAGACTCCATTCAAACTTTGTTTTGTAGATACTTGACTTTTTTATTATGCATTTTGTATTCAATTTAATTTTGATTTACTTTTATAGTAAAAGGATTTGGTCAAGTCAAGTCACTTTTACTTATATAGCGCTTTTTATAATGCAAATTGTGGGAAAGCAGCATTACAGTAATAATTGGCAAATAATTTTGGCTGCACAGCAGCTCACAAAGAAAATGGTGTCATTGTCCATCTTAATCTATATATTATTGATTCATTCTGTTGCAGAGATCAATAGTTATTAGTCTAGTTAATGTATGTATATCAGCACTGCAGAAAACAGTGACGTAATCGTCCGGCTCAGCTCAGTTCACACACAACGACACCAAAAACACTGCTGAATATCAAGTGTCCCCGACTTAAGCAAGCCAAAGGACCAAAACTCCAACAAATGGAGAAAAAAACCTCGGGAGAAACCAGGTTTAGTCGGGGGGCCAGTTCTCCTCTGGACAACAGCGAACACTTGACCGATACTCAGAGTTACAGGTCATTAAACCGATTCGGAATCGCAACAGTCAAAATATTTAATCTAGTTCCATCTAGTTTAAGATCTTTTGATCACGCCGGTATGGGACGGTTTGTTTGGATATGTGCCACTGGCTGATGAGTCGGTAAGGTCTTCACAAAGGATGGGCTAGTTAACACAGTCTCCGCCGACACCACAGGACCACATTGCTGCCGCACACAGGCACAGGTTCCCCATCCGACCCGGATACGGCCCAGATCCAGCCAATCACGTTAATTGGTAAACCTCGGGATAAGCAGAGAGACAAAAATTAGTGTAGACGCCATTCTTCTTCTGATGTACCGAGTACATCTGGTGTTATAGGAAGTGTTCCTGGTTCCGGCTGACCTGATCTATGCAGCCTAACAATCCTTTAACGGATATGAAGACAGAAGTTTATAGTGCGTCATGTGTATGCCAGGTTAAATAGATGCGTTTTTAGTCTAGATTTAAACTGACAGAGTGTGTCTGCTTCCCGAACAATGCTAGGAAGATTGTTCCAGAGTTTAGGTGCCAAATAGGAAAAGGATCTACCGCCTGCGGTTGATTTTGATATTCTAGGTATTAACAACTGGCCAGAATTCTGAGATCGTAATAGACGCGGAGGACTATAATGCATTAAGAGCTCACTCAGGTACTGGGGAGCTAAGCCATTTAGTGCTTTGTAAGTAATTAGCAAGATTTTAAAATCTATACGATGTTTAATAGGGAGCCAGTGCAGTTTTGACAGAACCGGGCTAATATGTTCATACTTCCTGGTTCTAGTAAGGACTCTAGCTGCTGCGTTTTGGACCAGCTGTAATTTGTTTATCACGCGAGCAGGGCAACCACCCAGTAGAGCGTTACAGTAATCTAGTCTCGAGTTCATGAACGCATGAACTGTTTCTCATGAGTCATTGAGAGCATATGTCATAGTTTAGATGTATTTTTAAGATGGAAGAATGCAAAGATTTATTTATGGCCAAGAAAAAACTCCCGCAGTGTTTTTGTGCACCACGGAGAATTTCACAAACTCATCCAAGAGCTCCGTCTGGACGATGGAGATACAAAAGTCTATTTCAGAGTTGACAAGGACCAGTTTGATAATCTTTTAAGAAAAATTGGCCCGAGCATCACCAAACAGAGCTTCTGCCTCTCCTGCACAACGACTCTGCCTTTGTCTGAGGTGATTAGGCTACCGTTAGGGTAAGAGAAAGAGTTGATTGGATGGTTCTTGTCACATGACCTGCTTGCAGCATTCTGAAAAGTTGAGATGTTTCTATCTCGCTGCGGCAAAAACGAGCGCGCCGCACCGCATTTTACATATTCATAAATTACCTAAAGTGTAAAGATTATTGTATCAATCTTTTAATAGATTAATGTTTAATGTCATTTATTCTAATTATTGATTACAATTCTTAATGTAGTATAAGTTTTAAAATCTATACTTACTGCATTAGAATGAACTTGGAAATTCAGGATAAAATATTTATGAACAAGAAATGTCACAAACATGGCAGCGCCCAGCCAGATAAACATGCACAATCAAATACAACACACAAGTAAATCAACATTTCTTTATCAGAAGATTATAAACCCGTTAAGCAAACATTTGCAATAGTAAACCAGCTGAAAACCACCCTAAGCTAGTTTATTTAGTCTCCCAGCTGGGTCAGACTGGCCTGGTTAAGAGAACTTTTGGCCACTTTTCATCCCGTCAGGCTCAGAGACCAGCTGAAGACCAACTCAGGCTGGTTTATTTTTATAGATGATTTTTATAGTTGAAGATATCAAGTAGAAATATCCCATATCGGACATTCGACACTGCCAGAAATTTTGGCACTCAAAATCTACCTGACCACAATTATGTCTTTGTAATAAAGACTGGTCATTTCTCTTTTGATCTCTATTGAATGTTACAATGAATCTGCTGTCTTTTTCCACTATATATCCCTAAAACCTTACCACAATTTCTTTACTGCCTTGCCAGTGCACATATATGCAAATGTAGTAATACATGCTGCATTGCATATGCAAATCAGCTGAATGCACTCCTGTCACAGAGATGCTCGTTTGCATACAGTTAAATTCTTCAAATGACATTCCCACTGGTAATTCCGAATTTTGCTGATGTTTGCGTGTAAATGCAATCATTCCGTTATCGGCATACGATATCCTCCCATATATCACAAACACGCTCTCGCCATCTTCCCCGAACTTTGAACCAAACATCATCAACACTCTCCTGTGTTCCTGCGGCCTCTCGCTGACTGTATTCTTCTTGTTCCCGTCGAGAGTGTTGCATCTCACACCATTTGTGTGCGTGTGTGTGTTTCGACCCTCCACAGGCTGCAGATGGAAGAGGAGCTTCGCCAGCAGGAGAGGGAAAGAGAACGAGAGAAGGAGAGAACGCGTGAAATCGAACGAGAAAGGCAGTGGGAACAGGAGGTGCAGAGAGAGAAGGAAAGAGAGGTGGAGATTAAGAAAGAGCGAGGGAGAGAGATCCAGGCGGTCAAGGCGATGGAGAAACGGCACCTGAGCCACGAGCCGCTGGCAAAGCAACACTTGATCTCTCACTCGCAGTCTCATCTGTACACACACCGACAGCCCGTAAAGGAAAGAGCCAAGCTTGAGGAAAGACTCGCTGCTAACAGACCGGGTACGATGGTGAAACCCCCCTGATTCTGACACACAATATTACGTTGTTTTTTGGGCTCTGCTATTATAGGTTTTCATGCTGAAGGTTTAAAAACACATTATTTTTCACACCTATAGTCTGTGAGTTTTGCTCCGTTTAGTTCCTTTCTCTATGAAGCCCCTCCTTCTGAAAAGCTCAATGCGTTCGGATTGGTCCGCCGGATCAAGCGTGTTTGGGAAATGTCACGTCCCTCACCAGAACAACGATTTTTAACACGCTACTAACTAACCCGACCGGACCTCATCCGCTTTATTGTGCATCTCTCGGTGACTTTTATTCCTCTGTCCTCCTGTGTCAAATTCTAGAAAGGTTTTGAATTTTATTGTAATATATTTTTATTAACATTATAGTTTAATGTTACGTGTACAAATAACGTTAAAAGGTTTGCGGCCCGTAATATTTTTGAATGTTTCGAAAAGTCTCTTATTCTCACCAAGGCTGCATTTATTCGATCAAAAATAGTCAAATCGGAAATATTATTACAATTTTAAAATGATTTCCATTTGAGTACCGTACATTTTACAATGGGATTTATTTCTCTGATGCAAAGCTGTATTTTCAGCATCATTACTCCTTCAGATCCTTCAGAAATCATCCTGATATGATGATTTGCTGCTCAAGAAAAATGTATTATTATTGTTGTTTTTATTAATGTTTGCGAATTTTTTGATTAAAATGTTCAAATGAACAGTGTTTATTTGAAATATGCATCTTTTGTAACATTTAAAATGTCACGTTTATCAATTTATTACGTCCTTGCTGAATAAAAGTTTCAGTTTTTCTTTAAAACTGAAGCTGATCCCAAACTTTTGAACAGTAGTGTACTGGCCGATCTATATTTTTATGCATACAATATCTTGCTGCAGCTGAAGACATTATTTACTTCCCAACTTAAGTTACTCATTGTACTGTAGCTGGCTTTATGAATATTAACTGTGAGAGATATTACCTGAAATGGCCCTTTTTGCGTTGCTCATGTGTAGTCATTAATTGATGAATCTGGATAGGTTTATGTTTGAAGAAACCCAAAGGATTCATTCAAAACCATTAGACTTTCACTGCCAGCTGTTAAACATGGTTTGGAAATCTCATGGATGTCAAAAGGTTTTACGATCGCTCTCCATAATTGTATAATAGCAAATGAATGAAAGCATTTATGTGAAAACGCCCTCCTCGCTAAATGTTTCATTGAGATCCATTTAGAACTTCTCCTCTGCTACGGATTTGCTAAAAAAACATGGGAATTAGAAATGGCAAGCTCATTTGAAACTAAAGATTACTAAAAACTGAAGTAAGACGCAACTAACAAATTATTTTATTTAACAATAATTCTGTTTGGCTTTTTGGTTTTTATTTCAGTTGTTGTTTTAGTGAAGCTAAATAGATTTTTTTTTTAAGTTTTACAGTAAAAACTTGAATTGGAAATTAAAAAAATGAACTAAAATAAAAAATGTAATAATTTAATAAATTTAAAAAATATAATTTTTGAAATAAAATAAGTTGTTAGTCGGCTTGGCAAATAACTGAATTAATTGAAAGTTAATTTATTTTTATTTCGGTTTTAGTTCCTCAAGATTATTTATTTATTAAAAATATTAAAAAATAATTAAAGATAAATATAAATATTTTTAAAATAAGCTAATTTATTTTAGTTAGCTTCTAAGGCGTCTAACAGCTTATTTGACTAAAATATAAGTGTTTTTATTTAGGTTTTATTTTTACTGTTTTTAGTACTTCAACTTAAGCTTATTTAATTCAGTTAAATAGCCTATTATAGATATTGTTAAATATAAATATATTAATATTTTTAAAATATTTAATTGTAAATATTCCAGCTAACTTCAATATGTAAGAACTAAAATTCGTACTGAATTAAATGGGCTTGTAAACTAACTCAAATAAATCAGCTTAATTCATAGAACTAAAATTAATCATTTCAGTTTTCGTTTTACTAATTTTACTACTTCAATTTAACCTTCTTTATTTCAGTTATTTTAATTATGTTATAATATAAATAATAATTTATTGTATTGTTTCAACTTATTTTATGTAACTAATTGTTCAATTTAAAATTAGTTTTAAAAATATGGAATTGATTTCATTTTAGTTTTAGTAGAGGGAAATAGAAATGTTTTAAAAAGAAAAACTAATAGCACTAAAATTACTAAAACTAAATAGAAATATAAACTATATCAAATATAAAAACTAACATTACAAAAAAAAAAAATTAAACGTGAAATTTAAATTAAAACTAAAAATATAAAAATAAATCATGTTTATTCATCTCTCAATACAGACAAAACCAAAGAAGCGTTGCTGCTCGTGCCACAGTCTGCTCCATACTCATCCTCAGGAGGTTCTTCATCCATCTCCACCTCAGGCCTTGGCCTCTCTTCAAGCAGCCAGTTTGGGAAAAACCACAGGCTCATGGTTACTCCCATGATGCTCCAGCGGCAGGAGGAGGAGGACAGATGGCTCGCTAGACAGAGAGCAGCGCTGAAGGTGGAGAAAGCGGACAGGCACGGTCACGATCAACAGCAAGAGAAGCACCAGGATGTTGTTCGGACCGCAGAACCAACCGAACCACAGAGGGAGACGCACAGGTGG
>CM074290.1:1896114-1906114 GCA_037194245.1 Opsariichthys bidens | reverse complement strand
ATCCAGATTGTAGAGCCTTAGAAGCCCGCTAATGTTCGCAACACTCATAATTGTCTTGGCACAGTGCGTTTAGCATGTGTTCAGCACTTAAACTCAATTGTTTAATTTGCTCAACACAAACATCGAATACAAATACACCTCATTTCTTGCCTAAAGTGTTTAAACTAGTTCTAAACCATTTATACTTGATGTTTTCGCAGTGTAAGGATAATCATGTCCGTGCATTAATGCTCGCACTCAAGCAGGTTATGGAAAACATGCTTTTATTTAGTTACAAGTATGCCGAAACCGAATTTAACACAGATATTTAGCCTGATACAGAGCTTTTTTGAAACCGCGGCTCGATTGAGTGAGTCAAGCTGGTCACGACGCTGATGATAATATCAAGTTTGCTCTTGGCTTGCGTTCATCAGGTCCTAAATCACACACATATGTGGCACACTCACAGATCTACGAACCTGAGCGCTAACACACATGAGCGCAGATGCTATAATCAAATACTCAGAGCAGACCTGGTTGGTAATGTATCGTACTGCCCGCAGAGATCGTAAAAAAACGCAACAGGTTGCATCTCCAAGAGCAGTTCAGCAACTGGATTGAAGGACATCGGACAGAAAGGGCATGACTTTTTCCTAAGCA
This sequence comes from Opsariichthys bidens, assembly GCA_037194245.1. Classification (NCBI taxonomy): domain Eukaryota; kingdom Metazoa; phylum Chordata; class Actinopteri; order Cypriniformes; family Xenocyprididae; genus Opsariichthys; species Opsariichthys bidens. The sequence goes on along the minus strand of CM074290.1, from coordinate 1,905,475 downwards.
TGTGGAAAACCAGTTTTCTTTGCTTTCGGGCTCCTTGGAAGCTGTCCAATAGCGATAGTCCTGTCTGACACATACTACACATCCAATTCGGTGATGCATATCTATATTGGCGGTCATATTAACAGTATTCACACTGGTGGCATGAGCAGAAAATGTGGTTAAAATGCACTCCAAATCAGGATCAGCAATGCTTTTGAATTGATAGATATCGTCTTACTTTTGAGCACGGCATGCACCAAAGTTCATCAGACATTGAGAAATCGCAACATCCCAAATCGGTTTCCCCAGCACGCTTTGTGGTTTTCTTTGTAAACGTTGCATTATGTGCTTCACGTTTAAGGTCTGCATCAGCAGATACTCAATGCAAATGCAGGCAGACACCTGTAAAACACTCAAGCTGAAGGAGACGGGGGAGGGCGGCCCAACACTTCTCCAGGGATTAGTTGAGTAATCCTGCTTTTAACTGGCAGCCAAAGTTGGGTTGGGTTTGTTCTCTGACAATGAGAGAGAGACTCATTAAAGATATTAGCTGGGCTGGGTTATTGGCCCATTCACTGCTTAAATATGTGGTTTGATCCTGATTTAGACGCATATTAGATGTCTCCGCCAAAGTGCTTCATTTCCCGAGGGGAGCTTTTGCTGGATCAGCAAACTGTCTTTGACCAGTAAGCATTAATGTTGTTTACTGGTCCAAACTCAAGTATCTAGATTTGGCTCAGGCTTCTCCTTAATTGTACATATGTGGGATTTTTTTTCACCTGTAAAAGCACACGTTTCCTCAACAAAATGCATGATTTGAGGAATCATTCATGTCATACACTCAGCAGGATGATGCTCACACTAAACCTTAAGACTTTAAAAAATTTTGCATGCAAAAAGGTCTAGTGTCAGTTGTGTAGAGATGTATGTAGTGTAACCCCACCGGTTCGAACCGCCCACGAGGTCCACCGGCATGGCAGTCAAGCTCTCTTACAAGGAGGCTAAAGACCGCAGTGTCTAGCTAGAGCGTCTCTAGATCAGAGGAGTGAGGTTTTATACACAGCTCTTTCCAGCCTACGTCCATTACACCTCACTCCCATCCGGGTCACGGCACCAATGGAACCCCTCCTGTTCGAACCGTCTACTCTAAGCGGGACTCGACCCCAGTACGTCGGCATGGGAGGCAGGCGCTCTAACAAGGAGGTTCTCTGGAGTGTCTCTTGAGATCAGGGGAGTGAATTTTTACACATACAGCTCTTACCAGCCAACATCCGAACCCCTGCTGTTCGACCCGGCGGCTCAAAACGGGACTCGAACCCGGGTCCGCTGGCATGGAAGTCGTGTGCTCTAACAAAGAGGACAAAGCTCTCTCAGCGCTTACCATCTGTTACAGTGGCACACCTCAGACAGGAGTCATTTACAAATCAAGCAGCTTTCTGTTGCTCAGCATGGTACATTCGCTGACCAACTTGAACCGATCTTCCACTCATGCAGATTCGCATTGGAATGACTGGATTTCCCCTGTGAAATTTCACAATGGTAAATGTGACCCCACCTTTAGTCCTAGAGGTTTCCTTAGCAAACACCAATAAATAAAAAAGTTTGCAGACAAATATATTCAAGATGATAAGGTGGTCATGAATAATGTACAAAGCCAAATACAATGGAGAATTCTTAGCACGACACAGTATTAAGTTTTGACTTGTGTAGTTTACATGGTTTGGCTCGTGTTACTGGATGTCTTTCAGCATACAGGGTCTCCAAGTCCAGACAAATGGATACAGACTTTTCTTTGATTTGGTGAAGTAGTCTAAATGGCCTATGTAAGCAGATACCAGAGCCCTAACCATAATTTTCAGTCCCACAAAGAGGTTCAGGTGAGGTGCACCAGAAATTACTGCAATGAAAGAGTTTGGCTCCGCACTCTCTAAACATGCAGTCATGTACATCCATTATTGATATGTACACATCAACTTATAAAATGTAAATACTGAGTTCATCACCCGTTTTGCAGCCTTTGATATCCAAGGCAAGACCACAAGAGGATAAATATGCTTAATTCCCCTAAACAGGCGAGATTTGGTCTTCCTGACAACCTGGGGATTTATGTTTGTGGGTCAGATGGGTTTAAAAGGTTTCCTTTTTCCCCTTTAATACAGATTCTGCATTTAAATTGGGGTTGTCTGTATTTGTACACACACCACCAAAGCCTAGTGAAGGTATTTCTGAAAGATCTAAGAGTTCATAAGATGTTTTTTGGTCAAATTCTGAGGCAGCATATAATGCAATGCATCCGTGAAGTGTTGATTTGAAACATTAGCGATATTTAAGCAAAGTTTTGCAGGCAAAAGTTGTGTCTTGTGAATAAGCAGCTTTCTTTTGGTCAACATGGTGATTTCAAATGACAAACCTGAAAATGCGAACTCTACTTGAGGAACTTTTTCACCCTCATGCAAAACTCCAGACTGCACGAAATTCCTATTTCACCAAGCAATGGTACATGTAACCGCAGCTTTAGTAAGATGTAACCTATGTAGACAGTATAGCAAGGCAGCTTGCTAGGTTTGGAAACAGAGCCAATGACAGGAAAATGTGTTCAAAATCCGATAGACAAACCTGTTCAGTGCATTTGATGAGGTAGTCGTGGCCTAATGGTGAGGGAGTTGGGCTTGTATGAATGAAAAGCATGACTAAAGTGCCCTTGTGTAAGGTGCCTCACTTGTAAGTTGCTTTGGATAAAAGCGTCTGCTAAAATGACTAGTAAATGTAATGAACAGTCATTTTCATAGGAAAGAGCTTTGTTTGAAATCGAACCTTCAGTGATGTGTTTTTTTGGTAAAGTATCAGGTTTGGAGGGATTAACCTGCGCTCCGTCATGTATGTTATCATTGATGCTGACAGGAAAACATTCTGATTTATCAGCTGTAAATCATAATAATAGCAGCTTTTTAAACATGGCTAATTAAATCAACTAATCCCAAGAGATGCTTTTATCACCATTCTTCCCTCTTTTAGCTATCTGAGAGGCAATCCTCCTCTCTAAATAAGTTCTCTCTAACACCATCAGGGCCAGATCAGATTGTCCGAGTTGTCCATGTTTAGTCAGCCCTGAGGTCTCTCACTTGCATTAGTGACACTTAGACCCTTCTAATGGATGCTGACCCCAGTCCTAGCCACTGATTGGCCACTTGGGTCCAATCCCACCCAATACACTAACCTGTTATTTTGGTTGCAGTTCACAAATAGAGCAGCAGTTGTCTCGGCTGTTGCCTCCAGGGAATGAAGCAACATTCCTTCTCTTTCCAATCCGCACTGCGTGAAACACTCCAGTCAGCAGGAGAAGTGCCATTATGAGGGAAAACGGCTCTGCCTCCGTGGAAATCACATTATTAGATATAATGTTAGTGCCCTTAGTGTTTAACATCATGCTTTTCTGCTGCTACTCCAGTGGTTTGGTGCAGTTACAGGTCAGTTCTATGTTGTCAGCTGAAAACCTTTTAACCACCTTTTGACCCACTGTGAGGATGTTGTTTTATGTGTTTGCTTTTGTGTGTTTACCTAAAACAAAAGCAATTCGTCAAAGAGCCGACAATATTTATATATTTAGCCAACGAATTAACCTACTCTACCCTAAAAAGGTCCTGCGAATATTTCTCCATTAGTCAGGAGGCTGTTAAAAGACGTTGTCTTCGGGTTTCGGATCATCTTGTGCGTTGCTGTAGACCCATGCCGACCCCTACAAAACTGTCATTGCATCCCATGAATCACAGGGGCTAAACATTTACAGTTTTCAGCTGTAAGTAAGCAAAACACAGCACTGTCAGAGTCAATGAAGTCACTGGCCAAACATGGCCAAGGAAACCTGAGGATTTCAAAATGATTTTTTGGAAAACTCCTCTTTCCGTATTGGTTTTAAGGTACCAGTAATTTCACTAAGAAATACTGTGGTTATTTAGACATGCATCATACTACTTGGTATACTCCAACAGTTCTTGTATGTAAGGGTTCAGCAACACCCTTAACCCACCCTCCAGATGCATTGGTATCTTCTCAAAACTGATCTCAAGCCAGTTTGACTTCCTAACCAGGGTCACTATGTGAGCTAGAGGTACTGACTCTAGATCAGCAGTGGGCGATATCTAGCTCTCCCGCATGAGGAGTTTGAAGGCCACTGCATGGGAATAGGGCAGCTTCTGGTCAGACTGAAACCTGAGAGCGCAGACACATGAAGTGTGACGTCAGAGTTGAAGCCTGTGGGGTGGCGACGCCTGCAGTATGTCCGGGGCCCCAGCGGCCCTGCCTTCACATGCTACCAGTTCTGATTGAATCCACGCACATATACATAAGCTTTCTATCATAGCATTTACATGGAAAACCTGCCGGCTATCTGTGATGTATCAAACACATTCCTGATAAATAACATCCTACTACACAACTCCGCTTTAGATAAGGAACAATGTTGCCAGTATAATCAGGCTGTTTTGTCCAAGTCACGTAGAAAAAATGACACATGAATGAAGAAAATATGATGAAGTGGAAACTTACCCACTTTCCGCACGTTTGGTACTTGTACAAAATGTTGCGCTCTTGGATTGTCATGAGTTCCCTGGGAAGTTACTTCACTCTGATGTTTCCAGACACAGGTCAGCTATACAAACCAATGAAGTTAAATTGTGTAAAACTGTTTCACTAGCTTTATACAAGTGCCCTCAACCTCTTCAAAGTGTCCGGAACTTGTAAACTGACTCGAGAGAAGTTCACGTAAAGTTTAAAATTAGCCTCAGCAAGTGGTTGACAGAACTGACGCATGATTATGTTTTTACACCGATGGCTCTTTCAACAAGTCGTTGCCTGAAAGTACAATGGCAAACAGTCTGTATTTAGCCACATCTAGGTTATTCAACGCAGAGTAAATATGACCAACAGATCTACAAATAGCAAGATTGATTGACTGATACTTCTCTTTGCTCTTTAAGTTTTGTGTGTTTCTTTCACAGATGCGAAGGGCCATCAGGATAGAGGGCCAGGAGAGCCGTACTGTCAACAAATCCACTTTCAGGAATCTTTCTCACCCTTCTTAAACCCACACGTTGAGTAAGACCACAGGGGTGGGAAGTTTAGATCTCAGGATAGTTGTTTTGACAGCGTCGCAAATCTGTCTTCAGGGCCAAGCCTGGGAACTCACCTCTGAAAGGATAGGAAGAGGATTGACAGGCATTCCGAGCGCTGTGGAATTTACAGCTTGCACTACGGAGAAATGGAATTGGGATGGAAGACGAAGGGAGACTTAATCCGAAGAGAAACGCTGGTTTCAGGTGGCTCAACCTCTTGAACTTCAACCATGAGAACACCTGTATGGAGGCTGGGCTATGAACAGTTTGAAAGGCTCATAAATTACACGTTTTTTGGCATTGCTCGAAACTGTCAGAAGAATAGAGCGCCAGAGAAACACTCGGTCAGAATCTCATTCCATTAACTTGCGATGAGAAACTTAATTAGATTATGGGCCTCGGAAAGTGATTGATTTTCTTGCTGGCTCAGCTCGGAGAGGTCGTTCAGTATCTGACTAACTGGCTAAATCTTTCACTTGACCCTGAGGATCAGCATTTTTCACTTTAAATTAAGTGCATCCAAAGCCCATCCATCCTAAACACTTAATCTCAAGAAGTCTCGGATCTCTTGCGTTCCTGAGCAGTAAAAAAAAAAGACGGATACGGTGTCAAGCCTGGCGCCTGCTTCGACACTTACTTACTTATGCAAATAATGATGTTCTTCCTCAGTGTGTTTGTCTTGATTTCCAGCACAAATATTTAAACGTTCTTAATTCAATATGTAGATACTAAGTCAATGTATCTGGATGTTTTGAAGCGTCTTCGTCAGGCACATTGTTTGAGTCGTTTGTGTGAATGTCATGATAGTATTTTTTTCCATCTTAAGGTCTACATCACTCTTACGACTGCAGCTTCAAACTCTGTGACCCGTGTCCAGGAACCACTGGAGTCCTGCGGGTGACGGAAGGGTCAGAGGACGGGGATGGAGTCAGTACTGTGGACGTTAAATCACAGGAAACGCTCCCAGCCTTCGGTTACGCTGTACGGTCCACATGAGATGCATATAGATGCTGCTGCTGCTGGTCTGCAGGTGATCGAAGTGCAGTAAAGACAGACTAGAGATCCTTGTAATTGAATATGTCAGACTTTAAGTGTGTCACATTGAAGTCTTGCTCTATGCATGTACACTACCATTCAAAAATGTTTTTGAAAGAAGTCTCTTTTGCTCCCCAAGGTTGCATGTTCTTGATCAAAAATACAGTAAAAATCTGATATATTATTACAATTCAAAACAGCTGTTTTCTATGTCAATATAAAGTCAAGTGCAATTTATATCCAGCGATCAAAGCCGAATTTTCAGCATCCTTACTCCAGTCTTCAGCGTCACATGATCCTTCAGAAATCATTCTAATGATTTGCTTAATTAAGCAAGTTCTTAATTAATTTTTTACCATGCATTCTCTTAATGTGTAAAACAGAAACCAGTGTGTAAATTTTAGTGCGTTGAGTGCGAATTACAATATAGAGAAGCTACGGTGGCCAACACAGGACAAAAATGTCGTCGTCTGAGACAGCAGAGAGAAGCAAGTCAAGCAAACAGTTTGTCCATTTAGGGCTACTGTAGAAACATGCCGGCACAAAATGAAGACTTAGCATGTAAGAGGACCTGCAGTGGAAATGTGCTCACACTGATCAATGTTTACATGTGAGTAAAGCCTAAATTAAATCCGTTCGATCGAGTCTCTTCAGAAAATTTGGACTTTGGGGGAAACTAACCCTTTAAAAAATAATTTAATGACAGCTTAAGCATTTACACGATTGCTGAATTTACACGAAAGCTGATTTTGGTATCTTTATACGTTATTTCATCAATAATATGATGTATGATCATGTTAAAGCTGCCTTGCATCATTGCACAATCAGTGTCCGAAGCGTTTAACGGAGTCAATCATTAACACAAGCTTAAACACCGAACACACAAAAGCAGGAAGGTGTGTCGGTAATGTTAACAACGCATATTTACCGTGGCCATTGAGCTCAGGGTCAAAGCCTTCGATATGTAAACGAGCGCAGACAGCTTTAAGCATCCAGCCAGCCGTGACTTTGAGCAGATCGCTGGAGCGTTTCAGCTGGAAGAGCTCTCGAAGAAGATGACAGAAAATAAAACATCTTAAGATCGAATGACAGTGGTGTTAGTGGTGTTAGTGGCTGCTAGAAGGATCAATGTATCTTGATTTAAGAATGTTTGGATATTTGTACTGGAAAAATACGGAGTACATGCTCGTTCACACCGAGTACGATAACTATAACAATAACGATAAAGATATCGTTCTAAAAATCATTATCACTGCACAACTATGATGATAACGACACGATTTTGAGCATTTAAAGGGACAGACGACAAAACTGTAGCGCTTATAGTAAACAAAACAATATCATCTGCTGTAAACAGGGCTGGGCGGGTCACTTTTAAAATGTATTTCACTACGGATTACAAAATACATGCTTTAAAAAGTCATTGGTAACGTATTTTGTTACATTACTCAAGTTTAGTAACTTCATCTAAATACTTTAGAATACTTTGGAATACTAATAAGTGTGAAACAAACACAAAAAAGATCTTTGAGAGTTTTTATCTCACAATTCTGACTTTTTCCCTCAGAATTGAGTGATATAAAGTTGCAATTGTGAGTTATAAAGTCAGAATTATGAGATATAAACTCACAATATTGAGAAAAGTCAGAATTATGAGATATAAACTGACAATATTGAGAAAAGACAGAATTATGAGATATAAACTGACAATATTGAGAAAAGTCAGAATTATGAGATATAAACTCACAATATTGAGAAAAGTCAGAATTATGAGATATAAACTCACAATATTGAGAAAAGTCAGAATTATGAGATATAAACTGACAATATTGAGAAAAGTCAGAATTATGAGATATAAACTCACAATATTGAGAAAAGTCAGAATTATGAGATATAAACTCACAATATTGAGAAAAGTCAGAATTATGAGATATAAACTCACAATATTGAGAAAAGTCAGAATTATGAGATACAAACTGACAATATTGAGAAAAGACAGAATTATGAGATATAAACTGACAATATTGAGAAAAGTCAGAATTATGAGATATAAACTCACAATATTGAGAAAAGTCAGAATTATGAGATATAAACTCACAATATTGAGAAAAGACAGAATTATGAGATATAAACTGACAATATTGAGAAAAGACAGAATTATGAGATATAAACTGACAATATTGAGAAAAGACAGAATTATGAGATATAAACTGACAATATTGAGAAAAGACAGAATTATGAGATATAAACTCACAATATTGAGAAAAGACAGAATTATGAGATATAAACTCACAATATTGAGAAAAGACAGAATTATGAGATATAAACTCACAATATTGAGAAAAGACAGAATTATGAGATATAAACTCACAATATTGAGAAAAGACAGAATTATGAGATATAAACTCACAATATTGAGAAAAGACAGAATTATGAGATATAAACTGACAATATTGAGAAAAGTCAGAATTATGAGATATAAACTCACAATATTGAGAAAAGTCAGAATTATGAGATATAAACTCACAATATTGAGAAAAGTCAGAATTATGAGATATAAACTCACAATATTGAGAAAAGTCAGAATTATGAGATATAAACTCACAATATTGAGAAAAGTCAGAATTATGAGATATAAACTCATACTAAATTCAAAATTGCAAGAAAAAAGTCAGTATTGCAAGTTTATATCTCCCAATTCTGACTTTATAACTTACAATCGTGAGTTTAAATCTCGTAATTCTGAGAAAAAGAAGTCAGAATTGTGAGGGAAAAAATAAATTGTGAGAAAAAGTCACAGTGTCGAGTGAATTATAAAATGACTCTCAAAACATGAAAACAGTCGTGGATCATCAGCTCATGACAGGACAGTTCAGTTGACAGTTCGGCAATTGTTTTTTATAAATTCAGTCATTTTGTCTTGTTCAGGACAGAACTAAATAAAAATAACAACATTTTTATGATCCTCTTAAAAGTATTAAATGTTGGTGAAACTGAACTCGTCTTTTTCAGACGGTCAGAGTCAGAGAATCACCAATCGCTGTTTAAATGACATTAAAACTCAAAGTAATCACTTTGGTAATCTAAAACACTTTTCAGATGGAACTGTAATCTGATTACCACCCATTTAAAATGAAACTGTCATGAAATACAGTTACACCAATTTTGTATTTTAAATACGTCACTAAGTTACTTGTGTTTCGTTACTCCCCAACCCTGTCTGCCGTTGTGGACGA
>CM074290.1:1848614-1888614 GCA_037194245.1 Opsariichthys bidens | reverse complement strand
CACCAAAAAACACGCGCCAGTCTGATCTACAGCGTAACGAATAGCTTACAAACACACTTCCAGAAGTTTGCTCTGGTTTCTATGACATTAAAGAAGAATTTTTGTTGTAAAATGTATTTTTTCCCCGCACATAAACAGATGAGAGTAAATGAATTAAACATTGTGTAATTGTGCATGTTTTGCATTCTTGTCAGTATAAATTGGAAACTGTCTGCAGTGTATTATGCATCTCTAAAGTGCTAACAAAGACACTTAAAATGCCAACGTCATTGTATTAGATAAAAAATATCAAAGCAAGTGCAGTTTCTCATAAAGAAAGATGCACAAACACACTGTACAATTAAAACATCTGGCAAAGAGAAGTTTGTTTGACATGCCAAATCAATAGATGTAGATTTGAATAGTATTGTGTTAGTTCCTCCACACCTGTGGTTCCTCTGCTGGGACATCTGTGTGAACTCCACTTCATCCATCCACTAACAGCACATGATCTTGATCTGATGGATCACATTCACACTTCTAAGAGAGACTCAAGGGTCCAAAAACTGAACACGCTCGTTTTCGTATAGAAGAACCATTTTTGGTTCCTCAAAGATCAGTCAGTTCTTGAAAGAACTGTGTGTGGAGAACATTTTATGCCATGGTTTTTCGTGGCCAATAAAGAAGCTTCTGTGTGTGTTTCAGAGAGCTTCATCAGACAGCTGTCCTCGTATGAGATCGTCACCCCCGTGCGCTTGAATGATTTTGGAGAGTCGTTCCCGCACCGGCTGCATTACCGCAGGAGGAGGCGCAGCGCTGACGCGGAGGTCTCGGCTTCCAGGGCTCATTACCGGATCGAGGCGTTCGGTCAGGCCTTTCACCTGAACCTCACCGCCGATTCTGGATTCATCGCTCCGTCCTACACGGTGCTTCATCTGGGAGAGGAGGAGGAGAAGCGCGGAGACGCCGCAGATCTGCGCCACTGCTTCTTCAGAGGACACGTCAACGCTCGCAGGGAACACCACGCCGTCTTCAGCCTCTGCACCGGACTGGTGAGTGTGAAGAGATCTGGACTGGTGACCTGCAGAGGGTTTTAACTACTGCTGCTTCCCTTTTTATGGGAAAGTTTCCAACTTGTAATTTACGAGGAAGGTTTTTACTCGCAGAAAGCTGGTACTACTTGATTAAACTAGTAATTCTGACATGAACACAGGATTAAGCTTTTGAGTTGTCTCTAATGTACTGGACTAGTTAAAGGATTAGTTCAGTTCAGAGTGGAAATGTCCTGATCATTCACTCTCCTCCATGTCATGCAAGATGTTCATGTCTTTCTTTCTTCAGTTGAAAAGAAATGCCAGGATTTTTCTCCATATAGTGGACTTCAATGGGGTTCAACGGAAATGTCAGTTTCAGTGCAGCTTCAAGGGCTCTACAGGATCCCAGACGAGGAATAAGAGTCTGATCTAGAGAAACCATCGCACATTTTATACAAAAAATTATAGTTTTTTAACCTCAAATGCTGGTCTTGCACTGCTCCACGCATCCACTCCATCATGCTGGAAAGGTCACGTGACGTAGGAGGAAGTAGTGATCCAGTGTTTACAAAGTGAACGTGCAAAGATGCAAATAACAGGTAATTTACAAATAAAGGTAAAACATTTTGAAGTTGGAGGAGAAAAAGTTGTTTGCCCTACTTCCTCCTACGTCACGTGACCTTTCCATCGTGATGACGTGATGTGTGGCGCATCAGAGTAATGCAAGACCAGCATTTGAGGTTAAAAACTATATTTATGTATAAAATGCGCAATGGTTTCTCTAGATCAGACTCTTATTGCTCGTCTGGATCATGAAGAGTCTTTGAAGCTGCACTGAAACTGACATTTGAACCTGTTGAACCCCATTGAAGTCCACTATATGAAGAAAAACCCTGGAATGTTTTCCTCAAAAAACCCTCCTGGGGGTGAGTAAATTATCAGGGAATTTTAAGTGGGATTAGTCCGAGCGTTTTCTACTTGTGCTTGTAAGTTCAACAAAGACATGAGCAATTTTTATTAGCAGAACACTGGTATTACTGGAGCAACCACTGCAGTCGATTGATTGATTGATTGATTGATTGAGTGATTCCAACATGACAACAGTTCTCTCTGTGAAGATTAGAAGAGTTGTTCTCTCTTTTGCTCTGATGTACTGGACTAGTTAGTGTAAAACGGGTAACGTTTGATAACTTCCTCAGTGTCAGTTGGTTTAGTTCAGTTATTCTAGCGGATGTTCAAATTTAAAGCTAGTTACTTTCCATTGGAGAAATGACTGGAATAGTTTCTATAAACACAGAGTTAGTGGTTAATGACGTGACGTCACAGCTGAAGTTAACTGGCATTGGAGCATTTTACTAGCAGGAAACTCCGTCATGAATTCAGGATTAGGATTATCTGCCTTGTTTTACTCGAGTTATTCTCTAGTTTGGATGGGAAACAAGGCATGAGCGGGTGATGAAACTGCCCTGCCGGTTATTTTAGAGAAATGACTCGTGTGGGACAGAATGAATGGATGTGATTGGGTTCATATGACACCCAGCTGTCTAGTCTTTCAAATATAGTCCATTTGCTCCACCGGTTTAACCCTCTCGTGGCTCTTGCTATCTGACCTCAGGGCGCTGTTGAGGATGTGCTCCTGACCCATTTGCATACGGTCATCTGTTAATTAGTTGTGTCGGAGGTGATTAGTCCCGGCTGTAAACGCAGCTGCAGGGCGGCGGGCCGCTGAAAGAGCCGCTCCTCGTGACAGCGCTCGTTTAGGCTCTGATGAGGTCACGGGGTCGCCGGCGAGTCGTTCGTCAGTCTCAGAGGACGACAGGAGGCTCAGACAGGTCGTGTTTCGTCCCGCTTGTGTCGTAAACAGCCAGAGGAACGTTCACAACATGGACGTGTTTAGTTGAAAGACATAAAGCTGAAGCATCATGTTAAAATGAATGTTAAAGCTGAAGCATTGTTGTTTAATGACGTGTACAGAGGCCCGAAATAGTTTTATAGAGCTTTTTTAAATTGACTTTTTTTTTTTTTACTTTTTAAATATATATATATATATATATATATATATATATATATATATATAATTTTTAAAAAAATTAACTTTTTTTTTTACTTTTAAAAATATATATATATATAACATTTTTTAAACTTTTTTAACTTTTTTTAACTTTTTAAAAAAATGTATATATATTACTTTTTTTTACTTTTTTTTTACATTTTCATATATTTTTACAATTTTTTAAAAAAAATTCTTTACTTTTTTTAAAAAATGACATTTTTTTACTTTTTTTTACATTTTTATTCATTTATTTATTTTTTTTACTTTTTTAACATTTTTACTTCACATTTTTCTACATTTAATGTTTCTCACCACAAACGTAGCCTTGAACAAACAAAAAATAGTTAGAATAGTTGAAACTGAAAAATCTAGATTGATTTGTTTAAATTCTTTTTTATTATTATTATTGAAGTGTTACTGAAGGAGGCCAGAAAGAGGTTTATTTTTATTTATTTTTTACATATTTTTTATTATTATTTTATACAGCCTGTTTTTAACCTTGAAAATATCAGTGCAGAAAACACGTTAAAATAAAAAAACAAGACATTTTAACCCTATATGAATCAAATTTGTTTAGTTTAACATCTGAAAATGCAAAAAAAAAAACAAATTATTACTGTCATATTTAGCGTATTATTTGACGAGTTCAAATTTGTTGCGTTTTATGTTAAAGTTTTTTTTATTGAATCGGCCAGAATTAGTTTTTTTATTTTTATTGAAGATAAACCATTTTAATAGTTTTTTAGTAACATTTTTTGCTACATTTAACCTGTTTCTCACTAATAGCTGTAAACAAACAAACATGTTAAACTCTGTGTTTGATTCAAATGAGTTTATTTGTCATATTTGTCACACTCGTATGCGGTTTAAAACCAGACTCAGATTTGCGTTTGAACGTTGAAAGAAAGATTCACACAGAAAAGCGTTTGCTTAGTTTCAGAGACTTTAGTTCGAAGCATTGCATCATGGGATGGTCCTCTGACAGTGAGGTTCCTGACCGACCCGTAATCCTTCTGGTCCGTCAGGTGCGCTGATCTTGATGTCAGATTGTCGACAGCGTCTGTCCGCACCTGAGCGTAATAACCTTCAGGACAGATGTTCATGGCCTCTCATCTGAACGTCTCTGTGAGAATGACCTCGGATGACCTCTGATGCCCACAGCTGGCATGAGCCAATGGATTTACACCGGAAAACTCAAGCTTTAATTTGAAGTCACTTCAGGGACAACAATCTTCCAAAATGGACTGTTGTAAAACTACGGTCTTTTGTACATGTACCATGGTAAAACTATAAAGAAATATGGTTATAATTGTTATAATACCATAGTATATAGGTGGATCATTTAATGATATTATATTGTGTATTTATATATATATATATTATTATTATTATTATTATATAATTTAATATATTATATTATATTTTTGTTTATCCACACATTATACACTTATTTATACATAATAAATAATTCATGGATAACATAATTATTATTTATATATAGTTATATTTTGCATACATTATTATTAGTTACATTATTATATATATATATATATATACATATATAATCACATAAATATAATAATATACATATATTTAATTCAATACATTTATTTATTAATATATTATATATTTATTTATTTATATTTATTTATTTAAAAATATGTCTTCATATTTTATTTAATTATTTATTTATATTAATTCAATATTTCTATTTGATATAATATAATTATATTATTCTATTTATAATATTCAATCATACTTAACCGTAATTATATTTTGCTGCCTTAAGGAAAATAAAATTACGCCTCTTTTTTCTGCAGTAAAAATGTGTTTTTTTTTTTAATATGTATTTAACCATAATTTAGCAAAATTAAGAAAAAGAGAAAGCCTATTTTTTGTAGTAAAAATACTTTTTGCTTCATTTAAATCACATAATTTAAATGAAGTCTACATACTTTACAGTTTTAATAAAACACTTTACGAGAATCTGGAAAGCAACAAAATCCCAACGTTCCTGAAAATAGACTTTATTTTCCTTTTGGAAAATGTAATTGCTTTATCAGTCCTTCTATTAATACGACTTCCTTTAGATTCAGTGATCAAATATGAGGCAGACGTGTTCTTGGCCGGATCGTGAGATGAACTCGTATATCAATCAATATCTGATATCATCAGTTTAGCGGTTTCTGAGTCGTGTCTGAGCGTGTGTGTGTGTGTGTGTGTTTACAGTGTGTGTTTCTGTCCGTCAATACTGTGTTCTTTGTGGGATTTGATTTCCAAGTGCACGTGTGAAGGGAACGTTATGTCATCTTTCCATCCCCAAGGCTGCGAGCGAGTGTTTACCTGTCAGAAACTTTGGGAAATATTCACGCTCACATCCCAAATATCCTGCGCGATCGGGACTAATGAGCGCCGCGTGTTGAGCGACGTCCTCTTAATGCTGCGCTTTGACACGTTTCTGCTGTCGCTCAAAGCCACATGCACAGGATCCACGTCTTCCAGACTCTTTTCCAGGTCTTATGACCTGTGCATTGATCATAGACGACTGTGATGACACTCTTCGTCTTTATGATTGGATTTAGCGGTCAATATCTGGTGAAACAGCAACACACAGTGTGTGTTTGTGGAAAAGGCTCCTCATGAGTGAAGGTCACTCCGTGGGACGAGACAGAAATGACATTTTCTGGTGTGTTTCTGAGGGCAGATGAATTCCAGGCCGGTGACGTGGATGTGATGGACAGAGATTGTCAGGTTTGTTCACAGTGAGTGTGTGTGACGTCAGAACAGAAACTAATTCTGTTTGAGTTCATGTCAAACGTGTTTCCATTCGTTCAAGCGTTTTTCCACTTCATTATTGACTGGTATGTTTATGTTTTCCGTACAGTATCATCAGCAGCTCCTCTGTTCTCACTGTACGTTCCCGCTCCCGTTCGGAATGTCCGCAGGAATTCTGTATTTGAACATGTTGCCATAGCAATAAGCCATGATTCCAGGAGGGTTTCAGGAATCATTAGAAATGTCAATCATTATGCCATGTGTTGAACATTAATTTACGTTCATTTAGATTTATTTTATTTTATTTATTATGTTTTATTTATAAATGTATTTTCCGTGCATTTTTATAAATCTTATACTAAAATTATTATTTATTTTATTTATGATTTATTTTTATTTTAAAATATTTATTTATTGATTTTACAATTCATTTTTATTTAATATTTTTTTACTTATTTTCTTTACTATTCATTTTTTATTAATTTTGTTTAATATTTATTTTTAAGTACATTTTATTTCGCTATAAATATATTTATTTTATTTTTTTTAGTTTTTTATATATTTTTTATTTATTTATTTTAATATTCACTTTTAATTTTTTAATTTTTACAATTTAATTTCTGCTTATTTACTTTATTATTCATTTTTATTTTAAATTGATTTATTTAAAAATTGTTTATTTATTCTCTGCCAATTTTACCCAAGAATTTTATTTATTAAAGCAATATGCCACTTCACAACAGGTGTTGTTAGCGTCTTAAAATCACTGAAACATGGCCTTTAGTTTATAAATAGTTTTATAAAACTGAAGGAACATCCATTTAATAATGATGTAGATCTGTAGATGTTCGTCCTCGGATTCTTCCACCTATTCTTTGCTCCGGCGGGAGAATATCGTGATCACTTGGTTCAATCGTTGAATCATCACGTGACTCATTCTGTGGTGTTTTGCTTGTTTCTTCAGATCGGCACGTTCACGACACACAGCGGTCAGTTCTTCCTGGAGCCTCTGTTGAGCGCCGATGGAGAGGAGTATGAGGAAGAGCATAACAAACCTCACCTCGTCTACAGACAGGACGCAGACAGGAAGTCACGTGACACGCAGCCGTGCACCACCTCAGGTAACAGCTTCAGGCTTCCGTTAGCAATCGCCGGAGCGGAAACGAGGAAATACTGGCGTGGAAATGCATTTCAGAGCTCTAACGTGACAAATATGAATGTTTAGGGTCTGTTTTGAGCGTGTGGAAAGTCAGCTTTAAGCATGCTGCGCGTTACATGCTGGCGTGTGGCTGTTGTGAGGATTAGCGTCTTCATTATGAGCCGGTTATTGGAATTCTTCATCTAATGAAAGTAAATCTACTCCAGACACTTTGCAGAAATCTCCAACTCACACAAATACTGGCTGGTGATCCTTCAGTTCAAAAGCATTTAGTGACATAATGAATGCAAGTTCTGTCATTCAAACCCGTGTGACTTTTAATGAAGCATCATAAAATAGTGTATATGACGCTGCTATATTCCACAGAGCTGTAGGTGCTTCATCCAACAGGACAAAAGAGTCTTTGCACATGAGGGTGAACTCTTCATCGACACACCTTCGCATCTCTGTTGTGCAAATGTGATGTTGGTTGGGGTTATGGATCAAAGAGTTGAGCTGAAGGTGTTCCGGCCTTTGGTTCAATCTGATAACGGAGTCTGATGCTCAGATACCGAACGCTTTGAAGGTTATTCAGTGTCAGTGCTGCTGTAACCACTGTATTACAGTCGGCATGAAAGTGTCTGAGTGAAGCGCTTCTCAAACAAGAACACTGTAGGCGGGGCTTGATTGTGTCTGTGGGGACTTGATTGGATGGTTGTGGTTTGCTATTGGTGGATCTCATGTGAGTGACAGGTTGCCCCGCCCTCGTCATCAGAGAACAGATTCTGATTCAAGATTGCTAGAAACATGAATTTAAAACAATAATGATGTGGACCAATAAATCATTTATCATCATCCACCCACCCATCCATCATCAATCCATCCACCCATTCACCCACCCATCCACCTACCCCACCAACCATCCATCCCTCCATCCATCCATCCATCCATCCATCCATCCATCCATCTGTCCGTCCATCAACCGATTCACCCTCCCACACATCCATCCATCCATTCATCCACCCATTCATCTATCCACCCATCCTCCATCCATCCACCCATCCATCCATCCATTCATCCGTCCATCCACCCGCCCTCCTCCCTCCCTCCCATCCATCCACCCATTCACCCACCCATCCACCTACCCCACCAACCATCCATCCATCCATCCATCTGTCCGTCCATCAACCGATTCACCCTCCCATCCATCCATCCACCCACACATCCATCCATCCATCAATCCATACATCCATCCGTCCATCCATCCATCCACCCATTCACCCACCCATCCACCTACCCCACCAACCATCCATCGCTCCATCCATCCATCCATCCATCTGTCCGTGCATCAACCGATTCACCCTCCCACACATCCATCCATCTGTCCATGCATCAACCGATTCACCCTCCCATCCATCCATCCACCCACACATCCATCCATCCATCAATCCATACATCCATCCGTCCATCCATCCATCCACCCATTCACCCACCCATCCACCTACCCCACCAACCATCCATCGCTCCATCCATCCATCCATCCATCTGTCCGTGCATCAACCGATTCACCCTCCCACACATCCATCCATCTGTCCATGCATTAACCGATTCACCCTCCCATCCATCCATCCATCCATTAATCCATCCATCCATCCATCCATCGACCGCTCCCTCTATCCACCCATCCTCCATCCATCCATCCTTCCATCCATCTATCCATCAGAATTACTTCAAACTTTCAGACTGAGCTTTCTCAAGTTTACTCATCTAGTTGCAGTTGCTAGGTGGTTGGTGGTTCTCATTTCTAGGTGGTTTCTTTCTTGCTTGCGTCTCTACATATGATTCAGACGAACAGGACGATGCACATTCTGATCTTGAATACTTGTTAGAGATCTGATCACTGTGAGCACTAGTACTGATTGACTTGACGAACACACTAATGTAGGCTGAAACGAGGAGTTAATGTTCCAATAAGCGTACCTTTATAAAGCATAAGCCATGAGAAATGCAAAGATCTAAGCGTGTATTAGATTGCAGGGTGTTGCTGGAAAATATTGCCAAAGCTTTGCATGTCACGGCTGGACAAATGAGTCAGTCTGTCTTTTCTCTGACGCTTCTGCTGTTCAACACCTCGCTCTCTCAGCATTGTCCTGAGATAGACACTGATAACTGAAGTTCAGGAGTCTCAGATGTGTCTCAGACACATAAATGAGATCTCAGTTGTGTATCAACTTCAGATTTTTCTCCTAAAATTGATGAGAAGCAAAAACGGACCAAACTGAGTCACTAGCTGTCATACAGTAAGAATATAGAACAGTGTTTTTAAACTTTGGTCAACTAAGTTTTTTATAACAGCTGCCGTTTCAAAGATGGCTGCGACTGAAATGACTTCGGTGAGGTTGATCACCTGTGCGCTCGTGCACCTGCTGCCCACCGTCTCTCCTCCCGCCGGTGCCAGAGATCCAGGAGTCTTGAAGTGCGGTTCGCTCGCGGCACGCACACGCCCGAGCCAACGCCTTATGGAAGCGCTTAGTGTCTGGATTTAATCTGGCGTAGTCGGCGTGTTCGCTGGCCTCAGAGCGCCGGCACTGCCAGGACAGCTCAGTTTCAGAGCGGCTCTGTTTGTTTTGTGTTTGAGGAGTGCCAGAACTCCAGATGAATGCTGCAAAGGCAGACAGATTAACCGGGATCTTCAGGGTTTTATGAGGGAAACGCTTGATGTAGTTTGGTAATTGTTTTTGTGCATGACACACAGCTGGCAGAAACGAGCTCGACAGGATCTGAGTGTTCAATGATCTGAGCCGAAGACACTAAACTAACCCACTTAAAGGGCTTTATTGAACACTGAATCATAACTGATGCACCGCAACAATGATGCTCTTCCTCTGTTTTCCAGCACAAATGTCTAAACATTCTGAAATCAAGATACTTTTAATGGAGAAGTGGCTGAAGATATTAAGTCTTGACAAAATCATCAAAATAAAGTGAGTTTGTGCATAAAGAGGACCTAAAACGCCCCTTTCACAAGATGTAACATCAGTCTCTGGAGTCTCCAGTGAAGCTTCAGCTCAGATCATTTATTATCGCTTGTCAAATTCGCCTCTATTTGGGTGTGAGCAAAAACACGCCGTTTTTGTGCGTGTCCCTTTAAATGCAAATGAGCTGCTGCTCCAGAAGAGGGCGGAGCTTCAACGGCTCAACAACAACAAAGCTGGAGAATCTCACGCAGACAAAATGAGGAAAGTGTTCAAACGGATGGAGAGACTCGGGAAGACGTTTCTGAACGGTTCGTGGATAAATTGATGTAGTTTCTGTGTCATCTTTTTTCGTTAAATTGACCCTCGTTTGTGAAGTAAAATGACGCCATCAACAACAACTCAGTGTTGTAACGCATTACTTTTAAAGGTAAACTTTCCCCAGCACTGTTCGCAGTACAAACCCAACATCCTGCAAAGTGAATTAATCTCATTTCAAGAATTTTTAGATAGATATACTATTTAAAAACTGTTGGTAAGTCTCAGATCACATGACCTTCTGTAATGCCCATATTTGTCCAATAAACACTCTGTAACTGTAACTCAAACCTTGGTTAGAAAACTAATGACTGATGTCTTATGATTATATGTTAATAATCAGACTCCAAACTATCATTCAGGCGTCTTTCATAAGCGTAAGGGAGTCCGGTTAGAGCTTGAGTTGCTGTATCGAGCGGTTCAGGATGGTTTGGGAGGGATTCTTCCTCTTCAACCGTCCTCAGCAGGTTGTGCGTCCACATAAAGGCCGTCTTTGTGAGGGTCAGCGATGCCACGGCCCCTGCCTGCACTTCTTTATGTCTGGCTTGAAAGAGGAGTCTTGTGTTAAATCAGAGCTTTGATTGGACGGAGAGAGAGACAGAGGAGGATGAAAGGGAAGATGGGACGCGTTCGGATCGTGCCAACTGTCCCAGTTTGTAGGAAAATACCGGCCGGTGACGTTATGCTTCCCTGAAAGTTTATTGCTGATAGGTTGCTCTTTCATGACTCATTCCTTTATGAGTTCATTTAATGAAGTTCTTATGTGCAAATGTCTCAAATGAGTCTGGAGTCGTCATCCAGTGAGAGTCCAGATATATCAAATGAAGGCGAGGATCAGATCTGTTCGAGAGTTATTAGTGTGTGATTTCTCTTCCCTGCACGAACATGTTTTGCTGTGTTTGTGTCTGTTCTGCTGAATCGCGAGGATGAGGGTGTTTTTGCCTTCGTCACCTCCTCGTTTCAAACAGACAACGGCGGAGAACAAACGCGGCGTTTATCTCTGAAGCGACTGTTGTCACGAGATGCGGGCGAATGTTTGTCGCAGGCCTGGCATCCGTCCGCAGATCTCTTGATTGTGACCGACAGGGCGATCATGCTCTAATCGTCTCCAGAAACCACGTCTCAGTCTGACGTGTGTTATTAGTTTGATATGACAATCTGTGTAATACAGTGAATATTGCCATCGTTGAGGCTGAATGTGTGATTTTGGCATGAGCTTGTGAGTTTAACAATAAAACCTGGAAAGAAAAATGTTCATCACTTCCAATAAAATCAATGTTAAATTATTAATATTATAATAAAATTTGAAAAAAAGAACGTATTTTATTTTCATTTAAATTAACGTGATGCACCAAAATAACTAAAATTCAAATAAAAATTAACTCGTGCTATATAGATATCAAAAACAAAAACACACCAAATAATTACTAAAAAATTAACTAAAATTAAAATATAATGATTATGAATATCAATGATTCTAAAATAACACTTTAAATGAAATTATGTTCATGTCAGCTAGTTGCCAAATTAATTTGACACACTAAAGTAACTAAAACTGAAATTAAAAAAATAATACAAACCATAAACATAATTAAAAAAAAACAAATAAAAATGACAAAACACCATAAAAGTACCAAAAAAAAAAAAAAAAAAAAAAAAAAAAAAAAATATATATATATATATATATATATATATATATATAACAAAAAACTAAAATAATAAAAATAAAAATATTTAATAATATAAAATAACATAAAATAAACACATTTATTATAAATAAGAGTACGCCATACTAAAATAGTGGTTTACGGTCTCTGTCGGCTCTGATCTCACGTCTGGCTCGTCTCGAGACGTGTTGAGAGAAGCGTTTCCATAATAAGGGCTGTTAAAGTGGTTCATCTCCACACCTGGATGTGGATCCATTTACTCTCTCTGTCATCAGAGAAGCTCAAAACCATGTTGAGTTTATGTAGAGTCAGAGGTGGAGCCGCGCCAGTGTCATCATCTTAACGTCGAAAGAGCCGTTTTGTGCTGTAATGTCAATGTGTCGTGCAAAGAAAAGTTCATTCCAACTAAAGTCGTCCAGATCAGTCTCAAATATAGCCTGCTTCATAATCAAAACATCTGTCGACATGATGCCGTGCAAACATTTCCACATCACTATGATCAGATGCTGCTGTGTTCTCATTTTTGTTTATTTTGTTATTGAGAGGACAGCGTGCAGCACGTATGCACAGATTCATCTAAAAGTTAACAGTATATCACAGCAAAGGGAACTTCTTTTTACTTCTAAGCGAAGAACGAAAAACATCTTCGACTTGAGTTTATTGGTGCATTGAATCAGTCTCTTGTACGTCATGTGAGTACGAGCAATAGGTTCCTGCTGCAGTTCACTTAACGGCCACTGGTGTCGCTAACAACGAGGGTGTGGATTTTTGAAGGTACGCGACTATAAATAGATGCTGTCAAACAATTAATCGTGCTTAATCGCGTCCAAACTAAAAGTTTGAGCTTACATGATATATGTGTGCATACATGCATGTATATACGTAAAGAAAATATATTATATTAATATATTTATTATGAATAAATATATAAATATACATGTAAATATTTCTTAAGTAAATACATGTATGTGTGTTTATGTATTTATTTATATATACATAATAAATATGTTATTTGTACTTTATTTTGGATGCGATTAATTACGATTAATCGTTTGACAGAACTAGTTTGCATCTATTTTTACTCTTGAACCTTCAAAAATCCAGATGAATGTGACGTTAGATGGGCTACATGTAGAATACATAATAAATATGTTATTTTTACTCTTATTTTGGATGCGATTAATTACGATTAATCGTTTGACAGAACTAGTTTGCATCTATTTTTACTCTCGAACCTTCAAAAACCAGATGAATGTGACGTTAGATGGGCTACATGTAGAATACATAATAAATATGTTATTGGTACTTTTATTCTGGATGCGATTAATCGCGATTAATTAGTTTGACTGCACTAAGTCTGAAAAAGTCCAGTTTTATGAAATTTTCAGGTCATAAAAAAGTTTTAAATATCTCAAATATCACAACAAACATCTTAATTGTTGTTATAAGAGGTCTTAAATTCGGGAACAGAGCAATAAAAATCACAATAATGGCGTACTGAGAATATTGAACTAAAAGATGATAATTTAATGATTATTTAAGCTGATGTGCTGCTAAATGTTTCTACTTGAGGAACCAGTGAAGATGTTCAGATCCGAGCCGCTGATGACGATGCTGGCGTTTATCTGGCTCTTCAGGTCATGTGACCGCCGTGGACAGACGGAAAGAGATGAGGGCGATACGGGTCGGTTCAGAAGACGAGTGTGTGTTTCTCTCTCTGGAACTGCTTTGTTGGTGTCAGTTTGGTGTCACATCACACGGGCTGAAAAGCGTCCAGAGGAGTCAGACTTTTGGGCTTTTGTCCAAACTATGATGAAATCAGACGGTTGTCAGACAGACGGTCGCAGGTGAAGCTCATCTGTGATGTTCTGTGTCTCTGTGGCGCTTCATTATCAGTCTGCATGTTTTCAGACGTTATTGGAGCACGTCTGCTCGCATCGCAAGAATGAGTTTGGTGATGAATCGCTTGTTTCTCTTCAGACATTTACGATGAGTTGTGTTGCTGAATGTTTGTGAAGTTTCTTAAAAGCAGACCTGAAAAACTGGTTTCAAGTAAAAATATCGAAACATCCTTAAAACCGGATACATTTGAGAAACAAAGGAGGTATTAATACTTTTGTGCATACACGTGCATTTGTTTACTTTTTTAAGCAATTGTTGCTAAATATAATTAAAAATGTATTTAATTTAAATATTTAAATATATATTTTTTGCCAAATATATTTTAATATAAATATTTATTTTATTTTTGCTAAATGTTTTAAATTTTATTTATTTATTTGTTTATCTATTTATTTATTTTTATTCATTTTTATTTTTGCTAAATATATATAAAATATCTTATTTTTGTTTTTATTTATTTATTCTATTTCATTTGCTAAATATATTTTGCAATTTATTTTATTTATTAATTTACTTAGTTTTATTTATTCTTTTAGCTAAATATATTTCAAAATATATGTAAAATATCTATTTATTTTTATTTATTTTATTTATATATTTAAAATTAATATTTCTTTTTTGTTGAATTTTATTTTTGCTAAATCAATTTTTAAATAATTTTTAAATATTTATTCGATTTATTAATGTCTTTAATTCTTTGCTAAATGTTTAAAAAATATATATTTATTTAATATATAATTATTTTATTTTTATGTATTGATTTATGCTTTTTATTTTTTCATTATTTTGTCTAACTAAATATATTTTTTTTTTGTAAAATATGTTTTAATTCTTACTATGAAATGGATTCTGGTTCTGTTTTGCTATCCTGACTTCAGCTAGAGTTCAGGTCTCTTTCTATGATTTGTTGTTGTCCATCAATGATCTCAGAGTTCAGATCAGGAGTCCAGGCTGGTGTCAGAGGTCGCGCTCTCGTTGTCTTCAGTGTGTGAGGGTGGTTGACAGCGGTGTGCTGGTTAGCTTGTGTGCCGTCCGGTCCGTGTGAATAAACACACGGCAGATGTCCTCGTAAAGCGCGTGTGTTTGGAGAACATGCGCTTCAGACTGTGTTCTTTTCATTTGCTGGAGTTTGTTCAAAGCGTTCGGCACGACGATGATGATGATGGTGATGATGGTTGGAAGTGGCCTGAGACTCAAGTCATTAAAACCCAGTGTGATCCAAGAGACAGAACAGCTTGTTCAGTTCTCTTACGCTAACTTTCACTGGGATCACGCTGTACTCAGATCAGTGTTTACTGTCATTGAGACTATTATACAGTTGTTATTAATCAATTGAATCTGTATGTTCAGTTTAGGCAATTTTTGTTGTGATTTGTGTGTGTGTGTGTGTGTATATATATATATTTATTATTATTTTTATTAATAAATAATAATAAGTAGTAGTAGTTGTATTACTGTTGTCATTATTATTATTATTATTATTATTATTATTATTATTATATTGTAATTTTTATAATATTATAATGTTTTTCTAATTTTATTCGTTTTTTAAAATATATTTATATATATAGTGTTAATAATAATATTAATAATAATTAGTTGTGGTAGTATTACCATTTTTATTTATTATTATTTATAATATATTATAATATTTATAATATTATAATGTGCATATTATATGTATATATATATATACTTAATAAAGCGCTTATTATTAAGAAGTAAGAAGTAAGTAGAGTAGCATTATGGCCTATTATTATTATTATTATTATTATTATTATTATTATTATTTTGTAATATTTAAAATATTATGATGTGTGTTTTTGTCCTTTGTATTAGTTTTAGTTTTTTTAATTATATCTATTGATATTTATAGATATATTTAATAACTTACTTATTAATAAAAATTATTATTATTCATATTATTAATAAATTGCACAATGAAACTTTAATGAAACTCTGAAATATAATTTTTCTTTAAACATGTAACCACTATATTTAAAAATCATATTTACTGTCATTTAGTAGTTTTTTTTATTTTATTTAAAGATTTAGTCATTTTTGTGCGTTTTTGATATTTTATAATTTCACAATATATATATATATATATATATATATATATATATATATATATATATATATATATATATATATATATATATATGTATATGTATGTATTATTAATTTATTTTAACTATTTTTTTTTATATTTAATAATATTATTATTAATATAATTTTTAGTCACTTTTAGTTATTTTAGTTCAAGTTAATCTAAATGTAAAGGCCATGACAGCTTTTTGCTATAAAAGTTCATATCTATACATATACATCATTTCTATGTTTTATTTAGAGCAATGAATGGTTGTAGTGTCAGTGAACGCATGTGAACTAGTTCATTCATTCAGAGGAAGTGGACGTGTGGGACAGGAAGTGGCTCTTTCTCCGCTCCTCTCTGTGTTTTTTCACAGATTTCTCTCAGTGGAGCTTGTGTTTGTTTGGCAGCGCTCTGAGAATCGAGTCCTCTGTTCACCCTGATCTGAAGAAACCTGTTCTCTGTCAGATTGCCGTGCTGCGCTCGCTTTCGTCATGGTCTCAGCTGATCTGGAATCAGCCGTGGCTGTTCTCCAGCATGTGCCGCTCTGACTCGTATATCAGCTGCACTGAGAGTCTGCAGAGCAGATGCAGAAGATCCGTGTCAAAGAGGAGACGACGACGATGATGATGATGATGATGATGATATGTTGTAATAGTTGTAATATTATAATGAAACTGAATTTTTTTTTTTACATTTTTATAAGTGTAACCAATATATTTACAAATAAAACAACAAAAATAGTAATATTAATAATAATAATATTATAATATAATAATAAATATTAAATATATAAAGTATAACTATAAAGTATAACTATAATAAAGTATTCATATATTTAACATTTTAAATATTTTTCATTATTAGTTTCATATTTGTTTTTGTATATGCATATATTTAGAAAATTATTTATTTAAATTATTATTATTATTATTATTATTATTATTTATAATACATTGTAATATTTCAAATATTAAAATGAAACTGAACTATTTTCTTGTATTTGTATATATTTAACCAAAATATTTAGAAATAATATTATATAGCGAAATGTATATTTTTAACGAAACTAGTGAATGAAATTAAATTAAATGTTAGTTATTTATTTTTATTTTTGTATATAAATATATTTAGAAATAAATAATAATATTAATATAATATAATAATAAATATTATATTAATATAGTATTCATATGTTTAATATTTTAAATATTTGTCATTATTAGTTTCATATTTGTTTTTGTATATGCATATATTTAGAAAATTATTTATTCAAATTATTATTATTATTATTATTTAGTATTATTATTTATAATACATTGTAATATTTCAAATATTAAAATGAAACGGAACTATTTTCTTGTATTTGAATCTATTTAACCAAAATATTTAGAAATAATATTATATAGCGATATGTATATTATTAATAACGAAACTAGTGAATGAAATTAAATTAAATGTTAGTTATTTATTTTTATTTTTGTATATAAATATATTTAGAAATACATAATCATTATTATTAATCATATTTTAATGTTTTTTTTTCTAAACAAATTAGTTAAATATTAAAAAAGTTAATAAAAATACACATTTAAATCATTTTAGTAATGACACTCCCTTTAAATATATCTGAATACATTCAATTAATTTTTACTGTAATGTAGTAATGGAATTATGGAATTTATGAAGAATTTTAATATGAAAAATATTTGTTATTATTTCATTGTATACTAAACATTTATATTATTAATAATGAAACTTTGAAATATGTTTATATTAAATATTGATATAAATATATTTAGAAATAAATTACAGTGTTTGTATTTCAATGTTTTATTTTTCAATATTATAAAATATAAATAAAAAGTAACTACCTAAATCACTGTACAGCCTTTAAAAATATATTAATTTGATTTTTACCGTAATACAGTAAGATTTGTTTCTTTTCCCACAGAACATCACAAGAACAGTCACATCAGTCTCCATAGCAACAGAACTCTGGAAGAGGAAGTGATGTCGATACAGGAAACGATGCAGACGAGCGCGGCTCATTCCGAAGAGGATTCCGGCGACTCCCGTTCACGCAAGAGACGCTTCCTGTCGTACCCGCGCTTCGTCGAGCTCATGGTGACGGCCGACGCCAAGATGGTTCGGCATCACGGACGAAACCTGGAGCACTACATACTTACAATCATGTCAGTAGTAAGTAAATGATCCTTTTATTCAATCCTCTCTCTTACACAGTCCTCATTGAATTATGGGATTGTGTTATTGTTGGAGAAACAGCTTTTTGAGCTCATAAATCTGCTGTTGGTCTCATGAGCGTTCGGTCTGTTTAATAGTTTTAATCAATAATCGATTCCATACCACATGTGCGTGTGATATTGATTTACTACATAATAACTTGGCGGGACTTTTTACCCACAAGGCCGTGCTTTGATACGAACCGTCAGGGGGTCTTCTGCCCACCCGCACTGCTTCGCTCCATATATTTTGAGTCGGTGAGCCAGATATAAATGAGTAAAACCTGTACAAAACAACATATGGACAATATTTACACCTAATAATGATATTTACATGATACTCCAAGGTCCTTCAGAGAAAACCATGGTGCTTTTGTGCCATAAAAAGTACCATTCGTGCATCTGACAGCAAGAATTAATGAATAGAATGTTGAGTTTTAGTGCTCTGATGATGTCATAGTAGTGTGGGCGTGTTCTCTCGGCCAATCAGAAGACTCCATTAGTGCGTCTGACAGGGATTCACCGTGGAGATGTTCCCCTCCGTCTGTCTCTCGCTGTAATTGAAGCCGTCTGTTTGAGGTTTCCCCTTTGGCTTCTTCTAAACACTCAGTGTTTATGGTGAACTAATGACTTCCTGTTGGATCGCCTCAGAGTTACGACAGGATTTGACCTGCGCTTTTTAAACTGGTTCAGGAGATCTGGAGCAGGACAGTCGTTTGACTGTTGAGCAGGAAAAACCCTCAAACTTGATTCGTTAGATGAAGTCAATGTGGTTTGTCAGTATATTTGGAAGAGCAGTGGTTTGTGGGTGTTTGTGACTGAACATCTCTGTCATTTCAGGTTGCTGCGATCTACAGAGACCCCAGTGTGGGAAACCTGATCAACATCATGATTGTCAAACTCATCGTCATTCATAATGAACAGGTACTTCAGAAAACATCCTTTTGCAAAGACGAGTGACTAATGAGATCTCTTTAAGTTCTCGTCTGTTTCTCCTAGAGAGCAGTGGATTTTTGCTGATGTCTCAAACTGTTGCTCAGATTTACTCAAAACCCCAAAGTCTTTCCTCAAAAGTCTCAATAAGTCTAGGGGAAACATCTGAGACAAGCTTGATACTTCAGTGAAATAACGCAGTGTCCTGAGACATAGACGAGCAACATGAGATCTCTTCTCGATCTCAGTGAGACAACAGTGAGATTAAATGAAGACTTTTGTTGAGTTTCTGCAGAGAAAAAGACCCCAATAATCTCACATTGGTCTCTTCTACAGTTTCAAAAGATATCTCAATAATGTCTCAAAACGTGCTCAGATTTGTTCAAGACCCCAAGATCTCAATGTGATCTCAATCATTTCTCATCAAATGATCTGAGATGATTCGTTAATGTACAAGTCTAGGGGAAACATCTGAAACAAGTTTGATACTTCAGTGAAATAACGCAGTGTCCTGAGACATAAACGAGCAACATGAGATCTCTTCTCGATCTCATCTGTTTCTCCTAGACAGCAGTGAGATTCAATGAAGACTTTGCTGAAGTCTCTGATGTTTCTCCAGAGAAAAAGATCCCAATAATCTCACATTTGTCTCTTCTATGGTTTCAGAAGAGATCTCAACAATGTTTCAAAACGTGCTCAGATTTGTTCAAGACCCCAAAGATCTCAATGTGATCTCAATCATTTCTCATCAAATGATCTGAGATGATTCGTTAATGTACAAGTCTAGGGGAAACATCTGAAACAAGGCTAATACTTCAGTGAAATAATGCATTAAGTGTCCTGAGACATCAATGAGCAACATCTGAGCCATTATTCCTGTCCTATCAGCTATGATTATTTGCTTTGCTCTATATATTAAAGCATGCGTTTGTTTGTTTGTTTGTTCTCAGGAAGGACCGAATATAAACTTCTACGCCACTGCGACACTTCATAACTTCTGCGTGTGGCAGCAAAGTCACAATGTCTTGGACGACAGTCACCCGGATCATCACGACACGGCCCTTCTCATAACCAGGTGACCTTAACTTGACCTTTGACCTTCTAAAGTCACATCTTTTTCAACACGACAGTCGATTGCACTTGATTGAAGCATCAACACTCGTGTGGTGTGCAGTTTATGAGCGTGTTTGTTTCTCAGGGAGGACATCTGCCGGGCAAAAGACAAGTGTGACACATTAGGTAAAGATTTTCTTCACTTATTCAGACTAGCATTGTTTTATTTTTGCAGTATGCAGCATGAATGGACAAATGACCTATTGCATGCACTTGTACAGCTGCGAAATGCACTCAAAATGCTTTGAAAATGCAAAAATCTGCATGTTTTTGAATTTGGTTTCCCTTTTGACTCATTATTTTGGCACTATCACAAAACATTGGTTTGAAAACGTGTTTTTTTCCTGATTGAGTGTAGTATCTTGTAGTCACGTAGGTCACGTGACAACAATCTTTTCAGATATGTTTTTGTTTCTAATAACAGTACTCCATACAAAGGACATTTTCATTAGTGTGTCACTTAATCTGGTTCCTGAAGCAGAACCAGACCCTACAGGAAGTCTGTCAGCCGAGCTTCATTTGACTGTCATCAGCGTGTCGTACGGGACCAGCTGTGGGTCATGAATGAGTCCTGGACGTCGGCACAGACCCAGTGACCTTTGCGGGGCCCCAGCAGGTGTTTAGGGCCTGTAACCTCATCCGAGCCGCTCGGCGATCGCTCGAACGGAAAAGCGGTGGATAATGTCATGCTTTCTTTTTCCGTGTGTGTAAACCTGAAGGTTTGGC
The DNA here is from genome assembly GCA_037194245.1 of Opsariichthys bidens. Classification (NCBI taxonomy): domain Eukaryota; kingdom Metazoa; phylum Chordata; class Actinopteri; order Cypriniformes; family Xenocyprididae; genus Opsariichthys; species Opsariichthys bidens. The sequence goes on along the minus strand of CM074290.1, from coordinate 1,867,666 downwards.
GGAGCTGGGAACGATGTGCGACCCGTACCGGAGCTGCTCCATCAGCGAGGAGAACGGCCTGAGCGCTTCCTTCACCATCGCTCACGAGCTGGGACACGTGTAAGTTTCTCTGAACGACCCTCACAAAAGCAGCTCTGAGGGAGCGCAGGTGCGGAACGCAATAAAGACCCGACCGACAGCTGTTTACACTGCATTAAGTGATCTTCTTCCTCAGAGGAAGGAATAATATCTGCGCATTCTTACAACGGAGTCAACGTAATCTTGAATTAAGGTTATTTTAAGCACAAACTCACTTCATTTGGATGATTTTGTCAGCAAACAAGACTTAATATCTTCAGTTATTTTGTTTCTCCACTAAGTATATCTTGTTTTAAGAATGTTTAGATGTTTGTACTGGAAAACAAGACGAAAACACTTCGGAAGAACATCGGTTTTTTGCAGTAAATGATGAAGAGAGGCCTGTGTCTTCATCGGCGTCACGTTAGTGATGCTGCGTGAGCTCAGAACGTCCGACGCTCTGTATAAATGACTCCAGTGTGGATCCGTGTGTGTGTAAGAATGATTGTCATGCGACCGTCGGAGGGAATTCCGTGCGCTGTAGTGGGACGACGAGGTCAAACCGCCCTCCAAATTAACTTTTCCAAAAGCAAAGCCAACGTCCAAAGGAAGCCCTTCACAGCACAATACAGTAACATTTGCAATCTGTCCTCCAGATGAAACGCATGTGCACTAAATATTTTTCAGTGTTGTCAATGAAACGCGTGCGTTGTACTATTTCAGTTTTCCTGCTTCAAATATTTCATGTGTGTTACTCTTTTAGAAGAGAATGTTCTATAGAACCTTAGTGGGTTCCGTCATGGATTTAGATTTCATCCATTCATTTAGTTTTACTTAATTTGTTATTTTAACTTGGAAGTAAACGGCTCGTAAACATACTTTATCACTATAAAAGTGTTTTTTAAGGGGGTCAAGAACCCTAGAGTTCTATATAGAGCTTTTATGGCATAAAGAGTTCTTTAAAGTTGGATCAAGAACCCTAAAGTTTTATTTGGATCATTTTTTTCGGCATTTAGGGCTCTAAAAAATCGAGTCAAGAACCCTAGAGTTCTATATAGAATTTTAATGGCATAAAGAGTTCTTTAAAGTTGGATCAAGAACCCAAAAGTTTTATTTGCATCATTTTTTTGGCATTTAGAGTTCTAAAAAATCGAGTCATGAACCCTAGAGTTCTATATAGAGCCTTTGTGGCATAAAGAGTTCTTTAAAGTTGGATCAAGAACCCTAATGTTTTATTTGGATCATTTTTTTGGCATTTAGAGTTCAAAAAAATCAAGTCAAGAACCCTAGAGTTCTATATAGAGCCTTTGTGGCATAAAGAGTTATTTAAAGCGGATCAAGAACCCTAAAGTTTTATTTGGATCCTTTTTTTTGGCATTTAGGGTTCTAAAAAATCGAGTCAAGAACCCTAGAGTTCTATATAGAGCTTTTATGGCATAAAGAGTTCTTTAAAGTTGGATCAAGAACCCTAAAGTTTTATTTGGATAATTTTTTTCGGCATTTAGGGCTCTAAAAAATCGAGTCAAGAACCCTAGAGTTCTATATAGAACTTTAATGGCATAAAGAGTTCTTTAAAGTTGGATCAAGAACCCTAAAGTTTTATTTGGATCATTTTTTTCGGCATTTAGGGCTCTAAAAAATCGAGTCAAGAACCCTAGAGTTCTATATAGAACTTTAATGGCATAAAGAGTTCTTTAAAGTTGGATCAAGAACCCTAAAGTTTTATTTGGATCATTTTTTTCGGCATTTAGGGCTCTAAAAAATCGAGTCAAGAACCCTAGAGTTCTATATAGAATTTTAATGGCATAAAGAGTTCTTTAAAGTTGGATCAAGAACCCAAAAGTTTTATTTGCATCATTTTTTTGGCATTTAGAGTTCTAAAAAATCGAGTCATGAACCCTAGAGTTCTATATAGAGCCTTTGTGGCATAAAGAGTTCTTTAAAGTTGGATCAAGAACCCTAATGTTTTATTTGGATCATTTTTTTGGCATTTAGAGTTCAAAAAAATCAAGTCAAGAACCCTAGAGTTCTATATAGAGCCTTTGTGGCATAAAGAGTTATTTAAAGCGGATCAAGAACCCTAAAGTTTTATTTGGATCCTTTTTTTTGGCATTTAGGGTTCTAAAAAATCGAGTCAAGAACCCTAGAGTTCTATATAGAGCTTTTATGGCATAAAGAGTTCTTTAAAGTTGGATCAAGAACCCTAAAGTTTTATTTGGATAATTTTTTTTCGGCATTTAGGGCTCTAAAAAATCGAGTCAAGAACCCTAGAGTTCTATATAGAACTTTAATGGCATAAAGAGTTCTTTAAAGTTGGATCAAGAACCCAACAGTTTTATTTGCATCATTTTTTTGGCATTTAGAGTTCTAAAAAATCGAGTCAAGAACCCTAGAGTTCTATATAGAGCCTTTGTATAAAGAGTTCTTAAAAGTTGGATCAAGAACCCTAAAGTTTTATTTGGATCATTTTTTTTGGCATTTAGGGTTCTAAAAAATCGAGTCAAGAACCCTAGAGTTCTATATAGAGCTTTTATGGCATAAAGAGTTCTTTAAAGTTGGATCAAGAACCCTAAAGTTTTATTTGGATAATTTTTTTCGGCATTTAGGGCTCTAAAAAATCGAGTCAAGAACCCTAGAGTTCTATATAGAACTTTAATGGCATAAAGAGTTCTTTAAAGTTGGATCAAGAACCCAACAGTTTTATTTGCATCATTTTTTTGGCATTTAGAGTTCTAAAAAATCGAGTCAAGAACCCTAGAGTTCTATATAGAGCCTTTGTATAAAGAGTTCTTTAAAGTTGGATCAAGAACCCTAAAGTTTTATTTGGATCATTTTTTGGGCATTTAGAGTTCTAAAAAATCAAGTCAAGAACCCTAGAGTTCTATATAGAGCCTTTGTATAAAGAGTTCTTTAAAGTTGGATCAAGAACCCTAAAGTTTTATTTGGATCATTTTTTAGGCATTTAGAGTTCTAAAAAATCGAGTCAAGAACCCTAGAGTTCTATATAGAGCCTTTGTATAAAGAGTTCTTTAAAGTTGGATCAAGAACCCTAAAGTTTTATTTGGATCATTTTTTGGGCATTTAGAGTTCTAAAAAATCAAGTCAAGAACCCTAGAGTTCTACATAGTACTCTTTTTTCTAAGCGTGTCCTTTGTAATAATTAAAATAGTGAGGAAGAACATCATGTTTTGCCACAGAAACTGTGATTCTGGACCCGTGGGCGTCACAGTTATGTGAGCGAGTCGAGCACAGATGTTCTTGAAATGAAACCGATTCAAAGTATTTGGTGAATGTAACATGTGAGATGTATTTAATGTGCATATGAAGATGGAGTCTGAAGGACCTCCGTAAACACAGCTGTTTGTGTCTGATTCCACAGCTGTTTCTGGACTCTGACATCACTGACGTCAGATTCGTCTCAATACAGCTTTTATTTAAGGATTTTATCGCTGGACTTTTCCGTAAAAAGAGGTTTTGTTTTTTGTTGACAGTCGCACACATCACGGCACTAACAGAAATACCACGGTATGAATATGGTTTTTTGGATATAAGATTTTTAGACGATACGAATTTTAAAATAAATGGTGTTTTTCCTCTGTGTTCCCGTCTTGTTCTCCAGAACAAAAATTCTTAAATCAGGAGATCTTTTTTCCCAGTCATTTCTCTTCTTTAAAAACACTTAGATATTTGTGCTGGAAAACAGGATGTTTTTGTGCAGTGTAATGTTGGTGTTTATGCAGTGCGGTCACTGACGTTCACGAGCGCTCTGTCGCAGGTTCAACATGCCGCACGACGACAGTCCCAAGTGCCGAGAGGCCGGAGTCAAGCATCAGTACCACGTCATGGCTCCCACCCTGAACTACGACACCAGCCCCTGGTCCTGGTCCAAATGCAGCCGCAAATACGTCACGGATTTCCTGGAGTAGGTGCACAGTTTCAGCTCAATGTTTATGGTTTTAGTTCTAGTTAACTTACTGAATGATTGTCGGTCAGCAGGTTAGAGCTGGTCGACCACCTTGGCTGAGCTTCTGGGGAACTGGTGTATCTGGTCAAACACGTCCCAGAACACAAGCGTTCTCCCAGCAGGCTGTGTCTAATATCAGATGTCAGGTTTTAAAGTTAAAATGACCTTCGAGCAAATCCTCACCGGGTCACGCTCTTTAGAGCTCGAAATTGCTCTTCCTGTCTCGCTCTCGTCTGAGTCTGTCTGCTTTCTCTCGAGGTGCCGGACAAACAGTCATTTAGTCGCCGGCGTTCTTGGCCCCTCGGCAACCGTAACTCGGGGCGACGGCTCATTGAGGCCGTCCGGAGCGGAGGGAGACGCAGCAGCTTCCCTTTAAGACAGGAAGTGTCAGTTATAATTAGATTTTCCCTGGACACGACCCTTTGATCCGCTCTGCGCTCCAGTGACTCCGTCAGTGAGAGGCCTGTTGATCAGGGTTAGGATCATGGACGGCCAGGTTACGTGCTCTTGTTTTCCAGCTCAAGTATCTAAACGTTCGGAAATCTCTTTTCCTTCATTTTGATGCTTTATTCAGAAAACAAGAGTCCAGTAAAAGTGTCTTGATTTACGGATGTTTAGATATTTGTGTGAAGTCACTTTTATCCACATTTCTTCAGTCGACATTTGCTTTTGTTTACAAAATTCTTTTTTACTTTCTTAATGCACATTCCTGTTTGATTCATTAATTGGTGCACATTATTATTATTATTATTATTATCAGAAAAAAAATTCTGTTTTTGTTTGTGCTTTTTTTATTTAAATCATAAAATATCAATTTAATATATACTTAAAACACACCAGTTTAACATCAGAGAATCGCGAACTTCCGAATGATCAAAATATTAAGTTTCAGTAAATGATTTTACTAAAAGTAAGTAATTCACATCACAAATCTTTTCCTCGATCACTCAGAAATGCATCAGCACGATGGTTTGTGAACATGTTTATGTTGACTTCAAGACCTTTGCTTGATGTTTTTGACAGTTTTATTACTCATTGGCGTTTGATAGCGTTCTTATTTGGGTCTTTTTACAAGGAGAAACATCTTTCGATCTCGTGGCTTTATGTGAGAAGCTGTACAGCAACCGTTGATGAGAGGAAGGCGTACGCGATGTGAAGCATTGAGAGCAGCAGAAACCTCAAGTGCATCTGTGTTTTGACTGTGCATTCAACCTCAAGAGCTCTTCAAGACGCAACACACTCCTGAGGAGATTAAACAGAACACACACACTGAATACTGTTACACTGCAAAAAATGAGCTTTCCAGCACTAACAATTAAGTGCTTAAAGCAAGAACTGCCAGTGGGGTCAGAAAAGATCATCTGAATTCACAGGGAAAACAAAGCTGTGCTCGTTCACTCGTCCACTCGTTCACTAACCCCTATATAGTGCACGGCAGTCGAGCGCACTAGATCAGCAAAGAGTGAACGAAAACGAGTGAGTGAATTCGGACGCTGACGTTAATAGCATGAGCCATTAACATTTCCTGTACCGTCTGTAATATGTGCTGTTTAGCTTCATGAATTGTATATTACTGTTTATTGAGAATAAAGAGAGAATAAAAACACCCGTTTCATGCTATTTAGTACATTTATATTTAAAAATAACACGACACTGTCACATTTGATTATAACAAATATAATAGTAAATAAATCCACTGTACAACAGTTCACTAACATATGAGAAAAATCCACCAAATCATCATATGATAATGAGTATATATATTATGATATAAACCTGTATCGTTTCGCTTCAAAATATCTTTACAAAGACGTTCTGATTAATAAAAAATTACACTTACGTTTGTAGAAGTTGCCGCTTCCCGCATTGACGTCCGTCGTATTTTGCTTTCGCGCTCGATCGTCTTATCGCGTTGGATTTTGGGTGACGGCGCTTTAACGAGTGTACGCTCAAAATCAGAGAGGATTGTGGGTAAAAGTAGTGAACGAATGTAGGGAATGAAGTCGTATTCGGACAGCACTACAAAGTGGCTGATATAGTGCACTATATAGTGGATAGGGAGCGGTTTCGGACACAGCTCAAGACTTTTCTGACCCCATTGGCAGATATTTATTCTGGCTTTAAGCACTTAATTTTGATGATTTTATTAGAAAACAAGACGAAATATCTTCCGTCGTTTTCCAGACGTTTGTGCTGGAAAACAACATCAGTGTCGTGTTCATCGTCACACAGCGACGGTTCAGGCGAAAAGCATGAAATGTTGCTCGGATACTCCTTTTTCTAATCGTTCAGTGACTTCTCAGAATCCCAAGGTAGTTTAAGTTAGCGTGTTTGATCATTAACTCGAATCACTCGGCTGTTAAGCTGCTGTTCAATACTCTACAACTGGAAAAGCTGCGATTTTGAACACAAAAACTCCATTTACTGAAAAGCGCAGTTGTGTTAGTAGCGTAAAAGCTCTGAATGTTGGCAAAGCCTGCTGTTGACCTGCATTAAAACTCAATTATTTCAAATGTTCATTGAGGCTTTTAGAAGCAGCTGCTGAATGTAATGAGGAACGTCTCGCTCTGTTCAACTTGATTCTCATGCTAAAACTCTCAATTTATCAAGTCCCTCTCCACCAAAACGACTCTTTATTAATGAAAATGAGCCGTCGGTTACTGTTACGCGCTCAGACACGCTTTACAGAACGTTAAATGTGTTCATGAAGTGATGAAAATATCTGGATATTATTCTTAAACGGGCCAGAATGAGGTTAGACGTCGAAAAGCCTTTAATCTGTCAACTGAACAGAGAAAACCATGGTGTTAGATGGTACTAATACTAATACTGAATGATTACTGTATTTATGTACCACGATATTTACTCCTTTCTCCAAGGTAGCGTGGTGCATGTCCAAAAAACCTTCAGTAATAATAACTGTGAGTCATTTTCCTTAATAAACTCACTTTAGCAACCCGCCCAAATGATCTCCAGGTGTGGACCTCGTGTCTGTGCCAGAAGGGCGCAGCCTGACCTGAACTCACTGATGAACCACAACATTTCACCAACCCGAATGTTCCTACGGCACTTCTTCAAGAAAGTACATTGGCATTATGTTGTTTTTTGCAATGCAGTATTCTTCAAAGCTCTCAACAAATACAATGATACATAAACTGAAAAAAAAAACTAAAAATTAAATTTACTGCATCATTTACTCACTCTTATGTCTTTCTTTTTGTCCGTGGAATGCAAAAACAAGATGTTTTGATGTTTATATAATGAAAGCCAATGTGGCTCAAAAAATATCTACTTTTGCATTTACAACTTATTTAGTCTTTGTAAATCTAGCGTTTGGATTCATGGGTTGCAGTTCTTGCAGGTGAAAGAGCCTGAATTCACACACTAACTCGAGCGTAGCTGAGAGATACTTAGAGATCTGATGGTCTCGGTTTACTGTAATCTTATCGCTCTTTAAGAGCCTTGCGCTAACATACTCCTGTGAAAGGTTTTTGTCAGCCTCGGTCCTGCTGATTTTATGAACAAACTCATAACTCGAGGTGCGGAGAGACGAGAGCGTACGCTGCTTCTCTCGCTGTCATCGTAACTCTGATGGATAAATGAGTCGCACAGAAGGACACATGCCCCTCGAGTAGAGCTCGATTTTCCCCTCATAAAGACAAAGGTGTCTTGTGGGGTGTAAAGGGTGAGCGAGGTAATGAGAGGACAAAATCAGGTGTTTAGACCTCAAAGCCAAGGACAAACTCACATAATTGCATCACACGGCTATTCTGAGCTGCAGTTTCCGTTTTCTCTTGCAGAAAGGTGAGCGTGAAGGCAAACGGACTTTGTCGAGGAGGTTTGCTTTGTTCCCTCTCTGCTGAAAGAGCCATTCAGAGACGTTAAGCCCAACAATTCAATGAGCTTCAATGTACAGCTGCTCTTTTGTAGCTCCTTTATGCATTTCAAAGGAAGGGTGTGGTGGGACATATATGTCATGACGTAGCCGGAGCTGTTGGACTGATGTGCTGTAACGTTGGTTTTGGCACCGTTGTGTTGATTCTTGGAGACCCACCATTGTTCGAGAACACCGTCTTTTCCTACATTGAAATGTGGCCTTTGTGTTGTCTAACTACGTCCATTCAATCAGTTATCAGCAGGTAACAAAGCAGACCACCCACCGCTGCCTCCGTCTTACTCTTGACCTTCAGACGCCTGGTGAAATCAGAAAGACTGCTCATGTAAAACTGCTTTATGATAGGGCAGAAACCAAGAAAACAGAGCTGTCCTTGATGAAATATCTGTCTGTGTTTCTTCTCAGCACTGGTTATGGTGAATGTCTCCTGGATGAGCCCTCAGGCAGGACGTATAACCTTCCCAACCAGCTGCCGGGTCAACTCTACAACGCCAACCGACAGTGTGAACTCATGTTCGGCCCCGGCTCCCAAGTCTGTCCGTTCATGGTACGACATCTAAATAAACTTTGACAATGGACCCCAAATGTATCAGTGACACCTGAAGTCAGTGACCACCCTGTTAGTGAGAGATCCCGAAACAGAGTCGCTCTGTGCGTTGGTCTGTCATCCTTTTGCGAGGCTGTTTAGTCATTGAACGTCTTTAGGGAACCCAACTGTGCCTTTAACCTCCTCTTAAGTTCTCCCATTGTTCATCATTTCTTCTGGTCGTTGGGCTCTTGTAGTCTCAAAGCTCATTAAACTAACCATCTGAGTCCTTTGTATATACTAGTGACTAGGGTTATCAAAAGGACCAACATTTCCCCCTAGCATTCATTTTGAGCGGATTCTTAAACACCTCTGATTGGCTACAATGATCAACGCTTCAAAAACACGTTGTAAATCTTTGACACTCATCACCGAGTGCTTGTACAGATTCACAGGGGAGTGTTTGAAAGCATATATTATATATTCGGGATCTGCTGATAGACGCCTGCTTTCAAACACTCATAAGTGTCGATCATTGCAGCCAATCACGGACATATGTGTTGAGCATGTGAACACAATGACCAATCAGAGGCGGTCAGGACCTTAAGGGGAAATACTGGTCTCATTTTTAAAGTTTCAGTACCGACTTAGTGTAACGGAGGCCAGCTAGTAGTTCCTGTGCGAGTAAACCTCACTCATCAGTTTGTAGCCTTTAGCCTCCTTGTTAGAGCATCCGACTCCCATGCCGAAAGACCCGCGTTCGGGGCTCGCTCAGAGCGGGTCGAGTAGGACCCAGGTAGAGGGGTTACATCGGCACCGAAGTCAATAATTTTTGTCAACCCTACTAGTGACCCAACTGTATTTCGGCTTGTACCCAAGTGAAGAGAGCTCTCAAATACTTGAGAAGGGTTTGATTTACCAATATTCTTCTGTTGTTTGTTTCTTGTTTTCTAGCCTCAAGCTCATTTAACTATCCACCTGAATCCATTGTCTATTCATTTGTCAAATTGTCAAAAGTACCACATTTGGCACCGAGCTGGTCCTGAAATTTTAAAAATGTGACAATACCAACATTTCCCCATAGCATTTTGAGCATTGTGTGAACACAATGGCCGATCAGAGACGCTCAAAACTCTTAAGGCAAAATAATGGTATCGCCACTTTTTGAAAGTATCATTACTGACTTGGCACCGAACTCGACATTTTTGTCAACCCTACTAATGATCCAACTATGTTTAGGTTTGAACCCAAGTCAAGGGAACTGCTTGGGAAGGGTTTGATTTACCAACGTTCAAGTCATTGTTTCTCCAGTTTTGACTGAAGTGACTCTTGCCAATTGCAGAAACAGTGCAAGCGTCTCTGGTGCACCAGTGCGGAGGGCGACAATAAAGGCTGCCGTACGCAGCACATGCCTCTCGCCGATGGGACCGAGTGCGGCTATGGCATGGTAAGACACTTTCCCTATGCTTTCATCTCTGTGTTTTTGTCTGCGGGTCAGTCGTGCGTTAAACTGAAATGTCAAAGCTGATGAGGATGGTAATGTGAGCTTGCATAGCTGGTTTACTTCGAGAACTCATTCTTGTCTGTGACATTAGCTGCCTAAACACTGAGTTGGATTCATTTAGGGGTATTTGTTTAATCTAACAAACTGGAACACCAAGAGATAATCTGTAAAAGAAAATATCGTGGGTGTAGATAAACAGAGAGTACTGTGATGTTAAGGCTAGCCCTTCTCTTGTTTTCTCTCACCTCTCGATTGCAATGCTAATTAGCCACATTTAGCTCATTGCTGCGGGATCTTTGAGAGCCGAGAGCCGAGGTGAAGTATCATGCCTTTGAAACCGAACGCCACCCGCGGATCACCTTGTTGTGAACCCGTGACCCCCAAACCTCTTTACGATGTGGGTGAGTGGGTCAGCGGTCAGAGGAGTTTTAGAGAGTCTTGGGTTTAGAGCAACACAAAAGACACTACTTTCACAGAAGCAAGCTGCTGAAGGAGGGCTCGTTTTTCCTTCCTTTTAACCCTTTAACTGCGGGGGAATCTACTGGAACAAGCCTTTCTGAGCGAATCAAATGTTAACTGAGGTAGGCAGTATCTTAATCCAACCAAAACAACCTCAATCAGGGTAGAGGATGGGAAAGCTGAAACCTTTCCCGTTCTCATTAACTGTGGGTCTGCCGAGCAGCATGCGAAGCCCTGTGGAGGAAGGAGAGCGAGGAGCGTTTATTAGTTGTTCATCTGATTAAAGCCAGAAGGGCATGAAAGAGTTCATGTCACTGTTAAACTTATAATCATTGCTCAATAGCAAAACAGACCTCCCATTTTGACTAGAGCATTAATAGATGTGATAAAGCACCAGTGTTCTGGTAACTGTAATGGTTTATTAAAGAAGTGTTGGCTCAACATAACACCAACAACATGAAAAGATTTATGTGAAAAGATTAATATATGGCAGGAATTATCTTTAGGTTCTCAATTAGTATGATATGCAAGTTCGGCTCCAATTATATATATATAATTCCACTGACTTCACACTAATATCAATTCCAATAACAATATTCTCATTTCAACTCGTAATATGATCTGGGTCACATTTCCTATTGCTTTATATTCATTCATGGTTTGCCAGTGCATGTTGATTTCTATTTCATTTGACAAGCTTCTACCAAGTGAGAGATGAACCTGAGCCAAAACACTGACCAGGCGCATGGCTTTTCAACAGAATCGTTGGGGAGTGATTCTTACTGTGTTTTTTTAATATATTTTGCTGTCCAAGCTCTTATATTATATCATTTGTTGATTGAGAACTGAATCAAGACCCACCAGTTTAGGAGTGTTGTTATATGCCATGCCAAGCGGAATAGTTACTGCGTGACTCTTTACAAAAACAGGGACACAAAAGGTCTTTTTTCTTGGGCTTCTACCCCTCGTGGCCCCTGCACCTTTGTTTGTGGTGCTGAGTGCCTGGTGTCACCTCCTCATGGGGCCGTTTGAAGTGGCAGAAGTTGAAAGAAAAGTGCCTCTCGGTCTCGGCTCACCTGCCTGTCTCGAGCTCTTTAATGTGGGAAGGTCCTCACGAAGGCTTGTTCAAAATATCTTTCTCTGTCTCTCTTCTCTCTCATTTATCTCCAAACGTCGGCCGTTTGATCCCGTTTGAGCTGGTAAATGGACCACTATGTACATAAATGCCGGCCGGTGGTACTCAGAAGAGATGCAGAAGAGCGACGTGCTGGAGTTGGAGTGAGGATCACGACCGTAATTGCTTTGATTCTTTGTGGTCCTCTAAACTTTCCCCCTCGTCCCTCGTCCCTCGCTCTGTCCTCGATTCCCTTTCCTCCAGTTTCCCTCCCGTTCATCCTCTGTCTCTTAGAGCACTGGAGTGAGTAATGTGGTCACATGACCCCAGCGGCCTGTCTGTCATCTGGCTCAGTGAGCCTTGTGCTAACGAGGGCATCCCATCACTTGCCATCTATAAATACCAACACCTCCCTCCCTCCCTCCGCAGTGAGAGGGTGCAGGCATGAGCCGCAGTCAATCCGGCTCCTGTCATCTCCAGGGCGAGCCGGCCTGCCATCCAGAAGCTCCTTTGAAGAGCCCAGCCGGAATGAATACGTGCTCCCGGGAGGGTTTGAAAAGCACAAAAACTGGGGGCTTGAAGACCCTGTTGAGAAGACCACCAGCATGGTTTTGTGCTTTAGATCCCTATCTACAATGCGAGTAAATCGCTCGCTTATGCGACCGAATTTCACGAGAGGTGACTAAGAAATGTCTTTAATTAGCTGATGGCTAATAAATTATACGATTACGGTTGCCTGTAATTCAGTTAGAGGCAAAAAAATGAGTTTAGCGCAGATATAACTTCATTGCCTGCTGAGCTTTGTGCACCATCTCTCGGCTAAGAGCGCCCTCTGTTGCTTTCTCTCATACTCGCACTCAACGTGAGAGAACGAGCACATGCAGGGCTCGTTGTCAGAACTGTCGCTGTCCCGATCAGACCGGTGCTGCGTTGTCATTCGCTAGAGTTTATAAGCCTCACCAATTTAAACATTCAAGCACAAGAAGCCACGAAGGATAACATTTCCCACAAAATGATGTCAAAAAACCCATCTTGGCAAGTAAACATAGTCGGTTATGTGTTAAGAGAACGTAAACAATCAAGAAATAAAACGCACGTTTACAATAGGGCTGGGACAATACATTGATTCTTGATTCGCGATACAAACAATCTGGAGCGATTCTGATCATTTTCTCTCTCGAATCGATTCTGCGCTTAGTTTATAACGGCACCCGTTAAACACCCGTACTCTGCATGCTTCGAGTTCCTTTACTCACACCACTTAAACCTAGAATAATTATTCATAAAGTTCGAAAAGGTTGAAGCGAATTACAAGGATGTGTTTACGTTAATCTCGCGTCATAAAAGCATTCTGAGCTGAGGTGCAAGTATATTCTCAACCGAACGCACGAGCGCTCTCCAGCACTCTTCTTCATGAACATTTGAGTGTGAGATTAAAAACTAGCCTAGAGTGCCGTCTGCTGTTAAAACTAAGCTCAGAATTGATTTGAAAGGATCGATCCAGATTCATTGTATCGAGAATCGATGTATTGTTCCAGGCCTAGTGTACAGTATCAGTATATTGGATCTGTGCATTATATCTTAAAGTGACAGCAGCCTAATATTCCTCCCAGTGTTTTTATGTCCCTCAAACAACAAAGGATGACGAAAAATCACTGACTGCTCTTGACTTTTGTAACTTAAATAAGGATTCATCTCAAACTTGGTCTTTAATTTAATTGCCTAAACTGGGGTCCTGTAGGTAAAGTTAGCAGGGGGCTGATGGAAACATCAACTAGCTGGTTAATAGAGTCCGTTTATTGGCGCAAAATGGTAGAATCCATATAAAGCTACTTGTAAATGAAGTCAAATCATAATTGTGCTTGTTTTTATTTCCTCTTCCAATAAGGTTTTATGACTGGGCCTACAGTTTTTTGAATCTAAACTGTCTCCATCTCAGGCTGTTAGACGAAGATACTGAAGTCTTGTAAATGTCTGGTTAAATTAGCAATCCTCAAACTTGGTCTTTAATTGAATGGTCTAAACTGTTCTTTTCAGCAGAGGAACTCAGGGACATTTAGCAGGGGGTTGGTGGAAACTATGTGCGTTAAAACGTAAACTAGCTGCTTAATGGAGTCCGTTTATTGGCACAGAATGGTAGTATCCCTATAAAGGTGCTTGTAAATGAAGTGCTTGTTTTTGTTTCCTCTTCCTACAAGGTTTTATGACTGGAGGTCCAAAAGTCATTATTGTGACTCTAACCTGTCCTCGTCTCCGGCTGTTAGAGAACGAGTCTGAAGTCTTGTAAAGAGAATTTGTTATGGATCCCGGGGTCCCAGTCAGGCTTCTTAACTAGTGAAGTAGTTGATCTTTGGAGGTCAGTCGCATGGTGGCTATGCATTAAAATGTGATCTAGCTGGTTAATGGAGTCTGTCTATTGGTGCAGAATGGTGGTATCCCCATAAAGACGAAGTCAAACAATTATTGTGCACGTATTTGTTTCCTGATCCAATAAGTTTTTGTGTCTGGAGGTACAATAGATGCTATTGTGTATCTAACCGGCTTGGGCTCAGCAGAACCTTCAACCTGTGCTCGTCTCAGGCAGTTAGAGAAAGAGACTGAAGTCTTGTAAACGTCTGGCGTTGGAGAATTTGTTGGCCGTGGCTCTCGGGGTTGGCTTGTGTTCCTGGCAGCTCGTTCTGGGATCGTTCCTCCTCCGTGTGGATCACTTGTCACTTCTCCTGCTAATCTGCACGTGTTTCCAGCGAGACGTCCCGTAACGGCGGCCCAGGATCTGATTTTCACGAATGAGTTGTTGTTTCGGTCGCCAAGTAATCGAGGTAAAGGTGCGTTCATGCTGATTGCTGCTTGTCGAATGGCTCGCATATTTTGTTTCACATTTATTTAACCAGGCAAGTCGATTAAGAGCAGGTTAGTGAAGTGTTGTAGTGAAAGCGAATGCCCGGTTTGGCTCTTCTAGTGCTTCAGAAAGACATAGATGAGCCTTTGTAACAGAAGTTATAGATAAGAAGAAGCAGATATGAAAGGCCGGGTGTGTTGTTGTTGTCATATTTTGAAGGATTCTCCAAGGAAACTGCCATACAAACCTGAACGTGTGGTTTGCGGTGTGACATCTGTGTGCTCGTATGTGTTTTGAGGATAGAAGTACGTTTTTGCCCAAGCGTTGTTCGATCGGTGACGGCGTGTGTATGTTGTGTACGTGTGCACCTCCTGTTCTGCGGGTTTGTTGTAGTCGCTGAAGTCTGTCATTAAGATCTAAAGGGATTTAGTTCAGCGGATCAGCTGTTCGCATGTCACACTTCACATGTCATTTATCAGTGAAGGAACGTTCAGCAGTCATCATGTGCTGTTTGGTCTTACTTGTTCGTTTTTTTGGGATCCTGATTGTACTTCTGTTCAAATATCTGCCAAACATGATTTACATTATTATTCAGTTAGCTGCTATGAACTTGTCAGCAGTTTAACGAACTTGAATTAATGTGAATTAACGCAAGTTTCTCTTCAAGCTGTTATTCCGCTGTGGCGATGGTTGCCCTGAAACAAAAAACTGAAAAAAATTTCTGTCCGTCCATCCATACATCCATCCAGCCGTCAATCCATCCATCTGTCAATCCATTCATCTGTCAATCCATCTGTTCTTCCATTATTCTATCCATCCATCCATTGATCTATCCATCATTCTGTACATCCATCCATTGTTTTATCCATCCATCGTTCTATCCATCATTCTGTATATCCATCCATCCATCCATCCATTCATCAATGCATCCATTGTCCTAACCATTATTCTATGCATAGATCAATCATTTTATCCATTCATCAATACATCATCCATCCATCCATCCATCCATCTGTCAATCCATCTGTCCTTCCATTATTTTATCCATCCATCCATCCATCGGTCTATCCATCGTTCTATCCATCATTCTGTACATCCATCCATCGTTTTATCCATCCATCGTTCTATCCATCATTCTGTACATCCATCCATCCATCCATTCATCAATGCATCCATTGTCCTAACCATTATTCTATGCATAGATCAATCATTTTATCCATTCATCCATCCATCCATCCATCTGTCAATCCATCTGTCCATCCATTATTTTATCTATCCATCCATCCATCCACCATTCCATGCATCCAGTCATCATTTTATCCATCTATCTATCTATCTATCTATCTATCTATCTATCTATCTATCTATCTATCTATCTATCTATCTATCTATCTATCTATCTATCTATCTATCCATCGGTCTATCTATCTGTCATTCTATCTATCCATCTGTCTGTCTGTCTATCTATCTATCTATCTATCCATCCATCGGTCTATCTATCTGTCTATCTATCTATCTATCTATCTATCTATCTATCTATCTATCTATCTATCTATCTATCTATCTATCCATCGGTCTATCTATCTGTCTATCTATCTATCTATCTGTCTGTCTGTCTATCTATCTATCTATCTATCTATCTATCTATCTATCTATCTATCTATCTATCCATCGGTCTATCTATCTGTCATTCTATCTATCCATCTGTCTGTCTGTCTATCTATCTATCTATCTATCCATCCATCGGTCTATCTATCTGTCTATCTATCTATCTATCTATCTATCTATCTATCCATCCATCGGTCTATCTATCTGTCTATCTATCTATCTATCTATCTATCTATCTATCTATCTATCCATCGGTCTATCTATCTGTCTATCTATCTATCTATCTGTCTGTCTGTCTATCTATCTATCTATCTATCTATCTATCTATCTATCTATCTATCTATCTATCTATCTATCCATCTGTCTGTCTGTCTATCTATCTATCTATCTATCCATCCATCGGTCTATCTATCTGTCTGTCTATCTATCTATCTATCTATCCATCCATCGGTCTATCTATCTGTCTATCTATCTATCTATCTATCTATCTATCTATCTATCTATCTATCTATCTATCTATCTATCTATCTATCCATCGGTCTATCTATCTGTCTATCCATCTATCTATCTATCTATCTATCTATCTATCTATCTATCTATCTATCTATCTATCTATCTATCCATCCATCGGTCTATCTATCTATCTATCTGTCTGTCTGTCTGTCTGTCTGTCCGTCAGTCCATCTATCTATCTATCTATCTATCTATCTATCTATCTATCTATCTATCTATCTATCTATCTATCTATCTATCTATCTATCTATCTATCTATCTGTCTGTCTGTCTATCTATCTATCTATCTATCTATCTATCTATCTATCTATCCATCGGTCTATCTATCTGTCTATCCATCTATCTATCTATCTATCTATCTATCTATCTATCTATCTATCTATCTATCTATCTATCTATCTATCTATCTATCTATCTATCCATCCATCGGTCTATCTATCTATCTATCTATCTATCTATCTATCTATCTATCTATCTATCTATCTATCTATCCATCGGTCTATCTATCTGTCATTCTATCTATCCATCTGTCTGTCTGTCTATCTATCTATCTATCTATCTATCTATCTATCTATCTATCTATCTATCTATCTATCTATCTATCTATCTATCTATCTATCTATCTATCTATCTATCTATCTATCTATCTATCTGTCTGTCTGTCTATCTATCTATCTATCTATCTATCCATCCAATGAATTTTATTTTTGCAAGAGAATATTTGGTGAGAAGTTATCTAGGACTTTTCTTTGTTTTCTCCATAATGATCGGATCATGAACAGTGGCTTGTGATATTATTGCCAAGTAAGAATCTATAATTGGATTCGATTAATATTAATTGTCGTAGAAGCAAAGAACGTTGTTACATTACTGACAGATCAGCTGATGAATCGTGCTCAGTTAGACCAGGAACATGAATTAGGAAAGCAAACAGGGTCAGTTTTGATGTCATGTTGATGTAAATCACGTGTGTGTGTGCTATCTGAAGCCTTCGAGTGCCGTGACCTTTAACCCTGAGCTGTGAGAAGTTCTGTGAGTAAGATGATGTGTTTTGCAAATGAGCGCGTCAAAATGAGAGAGGTCGAGAGCGAGAGGTGTTTTTCCTCTGTCATTTCCGCGCTGATGGATGTGCATTCGCCGCAGCGCTCACACAATTACAGGGCACGTGTAACCCTACAGCAGATGGACCGGCGTTTCTGACGCGTTTATATTTCTTTAGGACCTTTTCATTTCCATAAAAATGTATCACATTCTTAATAAATTGCTGTTAAATTGTGTAAGTGTTGTAATTTAAGTTAATCAGACATGCCTTTTGATTACCAAAATTCAATTTAACTGTTAAAAATGAAAATTAAAAATGGAATTCAAAAAAATTAAAATGAAAAAATTTAATTTGGGAAAAAAATCAAATGTATTTTATAGGGCTCTAAAACTTTCATTTGTAATAAACTTTTAATAAACTGTTTTTCACTTGTTTACGTAAATAGACGTGGTTTTTGATTAGCAAAATATTATTTGATAAATAGAATGGAATTTTAGAAAAATTAAACACAAAAAATAAATTAATTAATAATAATTTATAAAAAGTCTGTCTACGTTATCATCAAAATGTTGATCTTTTTTTTTAGCCCTAAAAATTTATTTTTTCTTACATTTTTAATAAATTGTGTTGAATTGTATGTGTGTCATGCTTTCCATAAATTATATATGCCTTTTGATTAAAAACAATAATAATAATTTAACCATAAAAACGGAATCCCTACAATTTTAAAAAGCAAAAACAACAAAACAAAACAAACAAACAAAAAACAGAATTTGGGGAAAAAAATCAAATTAAATACGATTAATTAGGCATGCTTTTTGATTACCAAAATTTTATGCGTAAAAAATAAGACACACAAAACAGAACCCAAAAAAATGAAATGCAAAAAAATTGTATTTTTTGTTAAACTTTTAATAAATTGTTGTTACATTGTATAAGTTTCATGATTTCTTTAGACATGCTTTTGAATTACTCAAATGTGTGTGTGAGTGTGTGTGTGTGTGTGTGTGTGTGTGTGTGTGTGTGTGTGTGTGTGTGTGTGTGTGTGTGTGTGTGTGTGTGTGAGAGTGTGTGTGAGAGTCTGTGTGTGTGTGTAGGTGTGTGTGTGTGTGTGTGTGTGTGTGTGTGTGTGTGCGTGTGTGTGTGTGTGTGTGTGTGTGTGTGTGTCACTGATTTAAAACACGTGTTGGCACCAGCTGGCTGCTTTTTCTCACTCGACCTTCAAATATCTCACTGCATTCTCAATTAAGAGCAAATCTTGACAAGCTCACAGACACCTCAGCACGTCTCTCCGCCTCGCTCTCACCTCAGGCCGTTTCCACACCTTCAAGAGTCTAATTGAAGGTCACGACGGGCCCAGATGCTTCTATTGGCAGAACAAACAGCCCATACATATGGCAAGTGTGTGTGCGTACTCTGTTTTGCCCCTCCTTTAGTCTCTCTTTTTTCCCTCGGAGGCTCTTTCAAGCTGTGATTCTCTCCCACAGCACCTTTTCAAGCTAAACAAAGGCGCTGTAAACATGAAAATGGC
>CM074290.1:1816114-1843614 GCA_037194245.1 Opsariichthys bidens | reverse complement strand
CACACACACACACACTCACACACACACACACACACACTCACACACACACACACACACACACAGACACACACTCTCTCACTCACAAACACACACACTCACACACACTCACACACACACACAGACACACACAGACACACACACACTCTCTCACTCACACACACACTCTCTCTCTCACACACACACACACACTCACACACACACACACACACACAGACACACACAGACACACACACACACACACACACACACTCTCTCACTCTCACACACACTCACACACGCACACAGACACACACACACACACGCACACACTCATACTCACACACACTCACACACACACTCACACACACACTCACACACACACTCACACACAAACACACACACATGTTGTGTTTTCATGGTTTATGGCATGGGTCTTCAACCGGGGGTCCGCGGCAGTATTGCAGGGGGTCCGTCAATTAATGTTTGATCACAAAAAAATATATATATATATATTTCATTTTACAAATTACATTAACAGCTTTAATAAAATCCTTCCATCCACGTGCAGTCACGTGATCTCATGATACTGTCAACGCAGACTATGAGCACTTTAATCTGAAAATGCTACTGGCTAATAATTTATATACAATTTAGCTCGCCAGAATGGATCGCTTTGTAATATCTTCAGCTTAAAGTTCAGGTAAATGTATAATCGTCCAGCTGAGAGTAAAATTAAAATGTGAAGTTCTGGGACACACCAACCCGACGTCATAGAACTAGCGTTAACGAAAGCCGACGGTGTTGTCGCTCATGTCGGCTGCGTCGGGGGAAAATATGTGCCTGAACACACCGAAAGACCTTCAGCCGACTGTCAACTAGCGCGCGCGATCTGCGCCTGCGTGTAAAGGCGATAACTGTCTATTGAAGCTGATATATTTGTCTATATTCGTCATTCAAAAAGGGAAAGCGAAACTAAGACTGCAAGTATACAAACCATAAACAAAGCAGCGCTTGCTTATCGTTTTGAATATCAGTCATGCTGATCAAGTTATTATTCCACTCCGCTCATGTTATTATGAAAACATTCGTGCATTCGAGTGCTCGGGTAAGATGACATAAATTTATGTCTGTGCCATCATGACTTACTTGCTTGCTTTCATAACTTTTGCTTATATTCTCGTGAACTGACTCGTTTGCTATCTAAACCGCCAATCAGAGTTCTCTCTCTCTCACTGACGGCCCGACGCCGAATCAACATGTGGAATCGGCCGAAAAACACCCGACGAGGACCAACTTCAGCCGACGGTGCGGAACACACTGAGAAAACTTAGTCGGCCGACAAACAAAAACTGCCCGACGGCCAACCGTCGGCTTGGTGTGTTCCGGGCTTTAAGTTGAAGTTCAGAGAAACGTATAATTGTCTAACCTGACAATAAAATTTAAATGTATGAAACTGCAGATCTATTCAAATAATTGTGATTAAGACAACACTGAACTTAATAAACTGTAATTTTAATTGCAACAGTTTGGTATGATGCATAAATATTTTTAACAATGAAAATATAGTCTACAGGCAATGTACAACAACATAGTTCTAATCTATATTGTCTCAACATAATATTACAATCGTAATATGATTGATTTCTATTAACATCAGAGGCTGTTTGACACGTTTCGTGTCAGGGGTCCCTGCTCCGTGTCTCGCTCATTTAAGGGGTCCTTGCCCTGAAAAACGTTGAAGACCCCTGGTTTATGGGGTCATTCCATAGGCGTAATGGTTTTTATACTGTACAAACTGTACATTCTGCCCCCCCACCCCCACCCCTAAACCTACCCATCAAACAAAATGTTCTGCTATTTTACATTTTCAAAAAATATAATTCTGTATGAATTCTGATTTATAAGCTTGTTTCCTCATGGGGACCAACAAAATGTCCCCACAATGTCAAGATTTACTAGTATTACTGTAACTGTGGGGACCTTTGGGTCCCCATAATGTAGGGAATAGCCACTCACACACACACACAAGTAATAATAAAAAAATAAAACCGAACAAAACCATTGAAAAAAAGTTGAAAAGTTGAAATACAATGTCGACAATAAACTCATTAAATTTTATTTCGAGGGGAAAAACAAATTACATTAAAAAAAACAATTGTGTTTCGAGAAAAGATCTAAATAAAATATTGAGAATAAACGCACATTCGATCGGTGTTCATTGCGGATCTTTAAAGTTCATATTCTGCTTATTATTCAGTGATAATGAGCTGAAACTGTATTTCTTTGTTAAAGACTAAAATATAAGCCTAGCTTGACTAAGATATCTGAGTGATCTTTTTTATTCTCAAATTTTATTCTCAACATTGTATTTCAACTTTTTTTCTCGAAATTTAACGACTTTAATCTCAAAATGGTGATATTTATGTATGATTGCTTGACCCTAATCCTCTTCTGTAATTTACTTGTTTTCCAATATGTCATTAAAAGTAAATAAAAAATAAAACTGGCTTTACATTTCTTTAGGCCAATGATCAAATCTTTCTTTAAACTTTTTGAAACTTTTTAAAGTTTGCACTCGTCTCCAAACGTGCCCGATTTGTTTAATTTTCACATTAAATCGTTTCTTCGTGTCAAAAGATGATCAAACATTCATTCTTTGAAGTTTTAACGGCACAAACTCTTTATCGCTCTCAGGCCGAGGAACGGAGGGCGTTTTTGTGTCGGCCGCAGAATGAAGTTCCGCTCGTGTAACACGGACCCGTGTCCCGCGGCCGGAGGGATTTCAGGGAAGAGCAGTGCGCGCAGTTTGACGGGAAGCACTTCAACATCAATGGACTGCCGCCCACCGTCCGCTGGGTGCCGAAGTACAGCGGCAGTGAGTGTGTTTGACCTCTGACCTGTCAGAAAACACACACACACACACATTCAGAGATGAGTGTCAGATCAAACCTGCAGCTATTATTCTAATGGTTTTATTCGGGCAGACAGTCGTCAGGACTGATGGAGGAGTCTTACAGCGGCGCTTCACAATACAAATCTGCTGAGCTCGTCAAACACTGCTGAATGGCACACACTCAGTGTCCCGACGGCATTCATGAGCTCCGCAGATGCTTTGTCTCAACTGAATGCTGTACAGTTACTCTCTGACAGATGAAATGGAGGAATCACATTGGTCTCCGTCAAAGAAAAACTCTTCAGAAGGGGCGGGCCGCACTTCATTGGCCAATCAGAAACAGTCTCTGACATGTTTTTGGAGTTTTGTTTCAGAGCTGTGAGAGTAGCTGAACTGCTTTCAAGTGCTGCAGTTTCACCAAACAACTAAATAATCTACGAGTCATTTTAGCTGTTTCACATTCTTTGGAAATCTGGGAACTCATCTGTTTCTCATCACTCTCTGATGTTTCTCATCTCTTTCTCATCATTTTTAGTGTTTCTCATGTTGTTCTCATTACTCTCTGGTGTTTCTCATCTGTTTCTAATCATTTTTTGGTGTTTCTCATATTGTTCTCATCACTCTCTAGTGTTTCTCATCTTGTTCTCATCATTTTTTAGTTGTTCTCATTACTCTCTGGTGTTTCTCATTTGTTTTCATCATTTTTTGGTGTTTCTCAAATTGTTCTCATCACTCTCTGGTGTTTTCATCATTTGTGGTGTTTCTCATTTTGTTCTCATCACTCTATGGTGTTTCTCATCTTGTTCTCATCATTTTTTAGTGTTTCTCATATTGTTCTCATCACTCTCTGGTGTTTCTCATCTCATTCTCATCATTTTTTAGTGTTTCTCATATTGTTCTCGTTACTCTCTGGTGTTTCTCATCTCTTTCTCATTATTCGCTGGTGTTTCTCACCTCTTCTCACTCTCTCACTAAATAAATGTAGTGGTTTCTTTAAAAAACTCATTGGTAATGTACAGAAATGGAACAATGATACTTAAATATAAAAGTGGTTTTACATCTCACACTCATCTCTCTTGTTTCTCAGTTCTGATGAAAGATCGCTGTAAACTCTTCTGTCGAGTCACGGGGACGATGGCGTACTATCAGCTGAGGGATCGAGTCGTTGACGGAACCCCGTGTGGAACAGACACCTATGACATCTGTGTACAAGGCCTCTGCCGGGTATGAAACAACATCTAAAAAATGCTAATATTACACTACTTTGAAATTTACCATGGTGCTGCCTGACTACTGTATTCATATACCATGATATGTATAAGGTAATTCAAAGAACATCATGGCACTATGGCATTTTTGCAACAGTACATGTCTAAAATAAGCATGGTAAATCTATGGTGCAATTGTATGATTCAAATGGAAACTGTCAATCTTAGTTTGTGTGTAAATGTGTGTGTGTGTGTGTGTGTGTGTGTGTGTGTGTGTGTATCATAGCAAGCAGGTTGTGACCATGTTTTGAACTCAAAGGCAAGAAATGATAAGTGTGGTGTCTGTGGAGGAGACAACTCGTCATGTAAGACCCTCGCTGGAACCTTCAACAATGCACAATACGGTGAGATTTACATGTCAGGCTTTTCTCATCTCGTCCTCATCACTTTCTGGTGTGTCTAATTTTTTCTCATCGCTCTCTGGTGTTCCTTGTGTCTTTATCATCACACTTTTGTGATTCTCATCTCATTCTTATCACTATCTATTGTTTCTCATCTTGTTCTCTTCACTCTCTGGTGTTTCTCATATCGTTCTCGTCACTCTCTGGTGTTTCTCATCTTGTTCTCGTCACTCTCTGGTGTTTCTCGTCACTCTCTGGTGTTTCTCATATCGTTCTCGTCACTCTCTGGTGTTTCTCATATCGTTCTCGTCACTCTCTGGTGTTTCTCATCTTGTTCTCGTCACTCTCTGGTGTTTCTCATATCGTTCTCGTCACTCTCTGGTGTTTCTCATCTTGTTCTCGTCACTCTCTGGTGTTTCTCATCTTGTTCTCGTCACTCTCTGGTGTTTCTCATCTTGTTCTCGTCACTCTCTGGTGTTTCTCATATCGTTCTCGTCACTCTCTGGTGTTTCTCATATCGTTCTCGTCACTCTCTGGTGTTTCTCATATTGTTCTCGTCACTCTCTGGTGTTTCTCATCTTGTTCTCGTCACTCTCTGGTGTTTCTCATCTTGTTCTCGTCACTCTCTGTGTTTCTCATATCGTTCTCGTCACTCTCTGGTGTTTCTCATCTTGTTCTCGTCACTCTCTGGTGTTTCTCATCTTGTTCTCGTCACTCTCTGGTGTTTCTCATATTGTTCTCGTCACTCTCTGGTGTTTCTCATATCGTTCTCTTCACTCTCTGGTGTTTCTCAACTTCTTCTCATCACTCTCTGGTGTTTCTCATATCGTTCTCGTCACTCTCTGGTGTTTCTCATATCGTTCTCGTCACTCTCTGGTGTTTCTCATCTTGTTCTCGTCACTCTCTGTTGTTTCTCATCTTGTTCTCGTCACTCTCTGGTGTTTCTCATCTTGTTCTCGTCACTCTCTGGTGTTTCTCATATTGTTCTCGTCACTCTCTGGTGTTTCTCATCTTGTTCTCTTCACTCTCTGGTGTTTCTCATCTTCTTCTCATCACTCTCTGGTGTTTCTCATCTTCTTCTCATCACTCTCTGGTGTTTCTCATATCGTTCTCGTCACTCTCTGGTGTTGGTGTTTCTCATATCGTTCTCTTCACTCTCTGGTGTTTCTCATCTTCTTCTCATCACTCTCTGGTGTTTCTCGTCACTCTCTGGTGTTTCTCATCTTGTTCTCGTCGCTCTCTGGTGTTTCTCATCTTGTTCTCGTCACTCTCTGGTGTTTCTCATATCGTTCTCGTCGCTCTCTGGTGTTTCTCATCTTGTTCTCGTCACTCTCTGGTGTTTCTCATATCGTTCTCGTCACTCTCTGGTGTTTCTCATCTTGTTCTCGGCACTCTCTGGTGTTTCTCATCTTGTTCTCGTCACTCTCTGGTGTTTCTCATCTTGTTCTCGGCACTCTCTGGTGTTTCTCATATCGTTCTCGTCACTCTCTGGTGTTTCTCATCTTGTTCTCGTCACTCTCTGGTGTTTCTCATATCGTTCTCGTCACTCTCTGGTGTTTCTCATCTTGTTCTCGGCACTCTCTGGTGTTTCTCATCTTGTTCTCGTCACTCTCTGGTGTTTCTCATCTTGTTCTCGTCACTCTCTGGTGTTTCTCATATCGTTCTCGTCCCTCTCTGATGTTTCTCATCTTGTTCTCGTCACTCTCTGGTGTTTCTCATATCGTTCTCGTCACTCTCTGGTGTTTCTCATCTTGTTCTCGGCACTCTCTGGTGTTTCTCATCTTGTTCTCGGCACTCTCTGGTGTTTCTCATCTTGTTCTCGTCACTCTCTGGTGTTTCTCATATCGTTCTCGTCACTCTCTGGTGTTTCTCATCTTGTTCTCGGCACTCTGGTGTTTCTCATCTTGTTCTCGTCACTCTCTGGTGTTTCTCATATCGTTCTCTTCACTCTCTGGTGTTTCTCATCTTCTTCTCATCACTCTCTGGTGTTTCTCGTCACTCTCTGGTGTTTCTCATCTTGTTCTCGTCACTCTCTGGTGTTTCTCATATCGTTCTCGTCACTCTCTGGTGTTTCTCATCTTGTTCTCGTCATTCTCTGGTGTTTCTCATCTTGTTCTCGGCACTCTCTGGTGTTTCTCATCTTGTTCTCGTCACTCTCTGGTGTTTCTCATCTTGTTCTCGTCACTCTCTGGTGTTTCTCATATCGTTCTCGTCACTCTCTGGTGTTTCTCATCTTGTTCTCGGCACTCTCTGGTGTTTCTCATCTTGTTCTCGTCACTCTCTGGTGTTTCTCATCTTGTTCTCGTCACTCTCTGGTGTTTCTCATATCGTTCTCGTCCCTCTCTGGTGTTTCTCATCTTGTTCTCGTCACTCTCTGGTGTTTCTCATATCGTTCTCGTCACTCTCTGGTGATTTAGGTTATAACGTCGTGGTTCGGATTCCTGCTGGTGCGACCAACATAGACATAAAGCAGGTCAGCTACTCAGGATCAGCAGAAGATGACAACTACCTCGGTGAGTTAGTACAAATATTACCAGACCAGATTACCCTAGTGTTCCAGTGGTGGTTTCAGATGATTATACCATGGTGGTCTGAGATATATCATACTGAATGATTTCCATAGTCATATGCAATGATTTTTAAATGGTACTTCAGTGAAGGATGCACACGCAAACATATCCAGAAAGAACATGAATTAGTAAATCTGCTCTGTCCAGTTCTGATCCTTCTCGTCCTCTGATCTGCAGCTCTGTCCGACAGTCAGTCCAACTTCCTCCTGAATGGGAACTTCGTGGTGTCCATGTTTAAAAGGGAAATCACCTTTAAGGGAGCAGAGATCGAGTACAGCGGATCCAACACTACAGTGGAGCGGATCAACTGCACGCAACGGATCGAGGAGGAGCTTGTGCTGCAGGCAAGTCGAATTCAGTCTTTTTGTTTTTGGTAAAAAAAGAGAGATATATTAATCGTAAAATGATTTACAAGCTTTGTGAACTTCCTGTCGTCTCAGGTTCTGTGCGTGGGAAACCTGTATAATCCTGACGTCAGATATTCCTTCAGTATTCCCATCGAGGAGCAGCGGGAGCAGTTCGTGTGGGATCCGTCGGGCTCGTGGCAGGAGTGCAGCCGCATGTGTCAAGGTGCCGCTTTTTGCTTGCACCTGTTTTTGGTTTTCTAAAACCTTCTAATCACGCTCTGGTGTTTCTCATCTCGTTCTCATCACTCTCAAGGTCAAGGTCTCTTCAAGGTACAACACTTCTATAGAGGGAAGGAAGTCACTTACGCTTCACGTGTGTGTGTTCATCCGCAGGTGAGCGGCGACGGAAGGCTGTGTGTGTTCGTAAGAGCGATCACTTGGTGGTTTCGGAGCAGAGATGTGAGTATCTACCTCGACCCAGAGGCGCGACGGAGCCCTGCAATAGCGACTGTGAACTCAGGTACACGCACGCGAACCGCTCTCGCGTCTTATTCTAGTGATGCACCAAAAAAATCCTGAAAGACTGAAAAAACTCCTCAGGTGGCACGTGGCGGGCAGGAGCGACTGCTCCAGTAAGTGCGGTCCGGGTTACCGTACGCTGGACGTCCTGTGCATGCGCTACAGCCAGAGCAAGAGGCTGAGTGAACGCATGGAGAGCCGCACCTGCGCAGACCTGCCCAAACCGCAGACGCGAGAGGCCTGTCACGGCGACTGTCTGCTCAAGAGCTGGCAGTACAGCGCCTGGTCTCAGGTGACCCACACTACAGCTCACATCCTCACCTATTAAAGCGCCCCTATTGCTCATTTTATTTTGTTTTGGAGTCTATTGGTTGCTATTGGTTTACATGCATTCAAGGTCAAAAAACCATTACATTTTCTCATAACATTCACTGCAGCATCAGCTCTTTTCTCACAGTGTCTGAAACGGTTCAGTCTCTCTAAACCCCTCCTTTCCAGAGCCTGCTCTGCTCTGATTGGTCTGACACCAAACACTCATTAGCATATCTGATTTCAGCACTTGATACACAGTGAAACGAACAGAAATGATGGTGTTGGTTTCTTTCTGACACATTCTGACTACATTCAGTTTGACCCCATTTGATTTTCAGACAGCTTGAAACACTGGTTAAACTATTTATTTATTTCTGAAATTTGGTGTCTTTTTCTCTTTTAAGGGTGTGAACGTGCACGCAAAGTTTCGACACATTGTTGTGTTTTGAAAAGGCTGTACACAATTTGTTACGACTTTTGCGTTGGGGTCAAATTGACCTCGATTTGTGCAGTTCAGTCAACACTGTGAAAAAGAGTGAGAAAAAACTATATAAAACCTGAAATGCATGAAAATTAAGACTCAAAATTGAAGACTCGTCTTCTGAATCATCTAACGAAAGTTTACTGTTTCTTCGTCTAGTCAAAAACTGTGCGTCAATTATGTTTTTTTGGTTATTAAACTGTTGCAGAAGTGTGAGAAACATTTACTCACGAGAGAAGGGCTATTTACATCAAGTACAGATAGCAATAAATACTACTTACAATATGTACAAATAATGTTAGAGACTATTTATATTTCCTGTTCGTTATTTACCCCTCAGTGTGCAAATAGTCACTACAAACTGCTAATATATTTTTCTATTTTGAACAAAAATATGTGAGTCATATTGAGATAATGAAAATAACACAACAGATTTCTCACATGTTTTTGTTTTTTAGTTTCAGACGAGCTACAATAGAGTAAAATTACATGGAGGGTCGATTTGGCCCCGACACAAGCGTATTTTAACACCAGGATCTGCAGATTTATGTGTAGTTTTTCTCTGTGGTGTGTTGTGATTGTGGTTCAGTGCTCGAAGAGCTGCGGACGCGGCGTCCGGACGCGACAGGGCTTCTGTATGAACAATCTGGGCCGCAGGCTGGTGGAGCGAGAGTGTGACGAGCAGCAGAGGGTCCTGAGCGAACCCTGCGGCGACCTGCCCTGTCCCGACTGGACCGCCAGCCAGTGGAGCGAGGTACTGATCCGAACACTCATCACATCCCGCGACACTTAATGTCGGCAGGACAGGGAAGTATTGAGTCGTATATCCGAGTGAAGCGGCTTCTGGAAGAAGAACAAACGTACAGTAGCGTGGGCTTGATTTTGACAAAAAATTGTTTATTAAATTAAAATATCCATCCATCCATTGTTCAGTTCATCCATCCATCATTTAATTCATCCATTCATCCATCCTTTGTTCAATTCATCATCCATCATTCAATTCATCTATTCATCCATCCATCCATCCATCCATCCATTGTTCAATTCATTCATCCATATATCTATCCTTCCATCCATCCTTCATTCAATTCATCCATCCATCCATCCATCCATCTATCCATCCAGCCATTGTTGTTCATCCATCCATCCATCATTAAATTCATCCATTCATCCATCCTTTGTTCAATTTATCATCCATCATTCAGTTCATCCATACATCCATACATCTGTCCTTCAATTCATCTATTCATCTATTCATCCATCCATTGTTCAATTCAACCATCCAGCATTCAGTTCATCCATCCGATCATCATTCAATTCATCCATTCATCCATCCATCCATCCATTGTTCAGTTCATCCATCTGCCCATCCATCCATCCATCTGTCAGTCAATTCATCTATTCATCCATCCTTCGTTCAGTTCATCCGTGCATCTATCCTTCCATCCATCCATCCATTGTTCAATTCATCCATTCATCCATCCATCCATCCATCCTTTGTTCAGTTCATCCATCCGCCCATCCATCCATTTATCATTCAATTAATCCATTCATCCATCCATCCATCCATCCATCTGTCATCAATTCATCTATTCATCCATCCTTCGTTCAGTTCATCCGTGCATCTATCCTTCCATCCATCCATCCATTGTTCAATTCATCCATCCATCCATTCCATCCATTGTTCAGTTCATCCATCTGTCCATCCATTTATCATTCAATTAATCCATTCATCCATGCATCCTTTGTTCAATTCATTCATCCATTCATCTATCCTTCCATCCATCCTTCGTTCCATTCATCCATCCGTCCATCATTCATTCATCTAGCCATCCATCCATTGTTCAATTCATCCATTCATCCATCCATCCATCCATTGTTCAGTTCATCCATCCGCCCATCCATCCATTTATCATTCAATTAATCCATTCATCCATCCATCCATCCATCCATCCATCTGTCAGTCAATTCATCTATTCATCCATCCTTCGTTCAGTTCATCCGTCCATCTATCCTTCCATCCATCCATCCATTGTTCAATTCATCCATCCATCCATTCCATCCATTGTTCAATTCATCCATCTGTCCATCCAGCATTCAATTCATCCATTCATCCATGCATCCTTTGTTCAATTCATTCATCCATTCATCTATCCTTCCATCCATCCATTGTTCAATTCATTCATCCATCCATCATTCATCCATCCAGCCATCAAATAATCAATCATTAAAATATTCAAAACCTACTTTAAATAATACTATGAATGCATTTTAAAAATACTTTGAATCTTTAATCAAACTGTGCATTAAACTGAACTGAGTCTTACTGAATCCTATAAATATTAAATTGAATCGTTTCTTACTTAAAATTCTTGGAATGATCTCCAGTAACTGTGTGTCTCTTGACGTCAGTGTCTGGCGACGTGCGGTAAGGGCGTCCGACACAGGCAGGTGCTTTGCATTCTGGGAGATGAGCAGCTGAGCGAGCAGCGCTGTGACCCGAACTCCAAACCCTCGGCGGTGGGCAGCTGCGAGCTTCCCGAATGCGCGTCCTGGCAGATCGGAGGCTGGAGTCCGGTGAGAAGCGCTTGGCTCCCTCTGTCGTGGGTTCGTTCAGAGGTTGTGAGTGTCTGACGGTGTCGTGTTTTCAGTGTACGGTGAGCTGCGGTCAGGGCTATCAGATGCGCGCGGTCAGGTGTGTGTCGGGAGCGTACGGAGGGACGCTGGACGACAGGGAGTGTAACGCGGCCGCCAGACCTCGAGACAGTCAGGTGATCACATCTGCAAAAGTTTGGAATACTTACGATTTGTTAATGTTTTTGAAAGAAGTCTCCATAAATACAGCCTGGGCGAGCAGACTTCATTTAAAGACAAGAAAGAATTACATTTTTTACAAACGTTTGGCCGGTACTGTGAAATGATCAACATCATCTGGGATCTGTGTGTGTGTGTGTGTGTGTGTAGGACTGTGAGCTGTCAGTTTGTCCTCGTGCAGCTTCAGTGTTTAACACACCAAGACCAGCAGAACCGGGTCAACGACACACACAGTGGAGATACGGGTCATGGACAACTGTGAGTAACACACACACACACACTCACACACACACACACACACACACACACACACACACGCACACGTTACAAAGATATAAAACACGATATTGCATCAAAAGCGTTTCCTGTGATTCTGTTCAGTGCTCGGTGTCGTGCGGTGAGGGGCGGCGGGAGCGTTACGTCAGCTGCAGAGACGCTCAGGGCGGAGTGGCTGAGGAGTCGTCCTGCGCTCACCTGCTGCGTCCGGCCGACTCCACTGTGTGTTTCAGTCCCTGCGGTCAGTGGAGGGAGGGCGAGTGGACGCCGGTGAGTCCGACCATCCATCCATCAATTCATCCATCGTTCCATCCATCCATCCATCCATTATTCAGTTCATCCATCCATCGTTCAATCCATCCGTCCATTCATCCATCCATCATTCAATCCATCTATCCATCCATCATTCAATTCATCCATCCATCCACCCATCCATTCATCTATTCATCCATCCATCGTTCAATCCATCCGTCCATTCATCCATCCATCGTTCAATCCATCCGTCCATTCATCCATCCATCATTCAATCCATCTATCCATCCATCATTCAATTCATCCATCCATCCACCCATCCATTCATCTATTCATCCATCCATTGTTCAATCCATCCATCCATCGTTCAATTCATCCATCCATCATTAAATTCATCCATACATCCATCATTCAATTAATCCATTCATCCATCCATCATTCAATTTATCCATCCATCATTCAATTCATCCATCCATCCATCATTCATCCATCCATCTATCCATCCATCATTCAATCCATCCATCCATCATTCAATTCATCCATCCATCCATTATTCAGTTCATCCATCCATCCATCATTCAATCCATCCATCCATCGTTCAATTCATCCATCCATCCATTATTCAGTTCATCCATCCATCCATCATTCAATCCATCCATCCATCATTCAATTCATCCATCCATCCATTATTCAGTTCATCTATCCATCCATCATTCAATTCATCCATCCATCCACCCATCCATTCATCTATTCATCCATCCATTGTTCAATCCATCCATCCATCGTTCAATTCATCCATCCATCATTAAATTCATCCATACATCCATCATTCAATTAATCCATTCATCATTAAATTCATCCATACATCCATCATTCAATTCATCCATCCATCCATTATTCAGTTCATCCATCCATCCATCATTCAATCCATCCATCCATCATTCAATTCATCCATCCATCCATTATTCAGTTCATCCATCCATCCATCATTCAATCCATCCATCCATCATTCAATCCATCCATCCATCATTCAATTCATCCATCCATCCATTATTCAGTTCATCCATCCATCCATCATTCAATTCATCCATTCATCCATTCATCCATCCATCCATCCATTATTCAGTTCATCCATCCATCATTAAATTCATCCATACATCCATCATTCAATTAATCCATTCATCATTAAATTCATCCATACATCCATCATTCAATTCATCCATCCATCCATTATTCAGTTCATCCATCCATCCATCATTCAATCCATCCATCCATCATTCAATTCATCCATCCATCCATTATTCAGTTCATCCATCCATCCATCATTCAATCCATCCATCCATCATTCAATCCATCCATCCATCATTCAATTCATCCATCCATCCATTATTCAGTTCATCCATCCATCCATCATTCAATTCATCCATCCATCCACCCATCCATTCATCTATTCATCCATCCATTGTTCAATCCATCCATCCATCGTTCAATTCATCCATCCATCATTAAATTCATCCATACATCCATCATTCAATTAATCCATTCATCCATCCATCATTCAATTTATCCATCCATCATTCAATTCATCCATCCATCCATCATTCATCCATCCATCTATCCATCCATCATTCAATCCATCCATCCATCATTCAATTCATCCATCCATCCATTATTCAGTTCATCCATCCATCCATCATTCAATCCATCCATCCATCGTTCAATTCATCCATCCATCCATTATTCAGTTCATCCATCCATCCATCATTCAATCCATCCATCCATCATTCAATTCATCCATCCATCCATTATTCAGTTCATCTATCCATCCATCATTCAATTCATCCATCCATCCACCCATCCATTCATCTATTCATCCATCCATTGTTCAATCCATCCATCCATCGTTCAATTCATCCATCCATCATTAAATTCATCCATACATCCATCATTCAATTAATCCATTCATCATTAAATTCATCCATACATCCATCATTCAATTCATCCATCCATCCATTATTCAGTTCATCCATCCATCCATCATTCAATCCATCCATCCATCATTCAATTCATCCATCCATCCATTATTCAGTTCATCCATCCATCCATCATTCAATCCATCCATCCATCATTCAATCCATCCATCCATCATTCAATTCATCCATCCATCCATTATTCAGTTCATCCATCCATCCATCATTCAATTCATCCATTCATCCATTCATCCATCCATCCATCCATTATTCAGTTCATCCATCCATCCATCATTCAATCCATCCATCCATCATTCAATTCATCCATCCATCCATTATTCAGTTCATCCATCCATCCATCATTCAATCCATCCATCCATTGTTCAATTCATCCATCCATCCGTCCATAACTCCATGCTGCTGTTGTGTTTGCTCTGCAGTGTTCGGTGTCGTGTGGAGTGGGTCGGTCCACGCGGCGGGTCGTGTGCATGAACTATCACCATCAGGTGGACGAGTCGTTCTGCCACCCGGACGAGCGGCCCAGTACTGAGCAGGAGTGTGCAGCCGCGCCCTGCCAGTCCTCCTACCACCGGCCCAACAACCAGCCCTACTTCCCCTACGACCCCGGCAGCCACCCCGGACACCACAGCTGGAACGTCCCGTCCGCAGACAACCAGTGGAGGACGGGGCCGTGGGGAGCGGTGAGGGCACACACACACACACACACACACACACACACACATAAATAAATGAACAGGCGTGTGTCGATCCTGTTTGTTTGTTTTAGCGAGTGAAACGTTTCATAATTCCTGTCATCTGACTGCAGTTTACTTCATTAACACGTGTGCTCGTTAGCTTTGATCTGCTGCAGACGCACAGATGCATGCTGGGACTGGAGGAGTTCCAGTGTGTGTGTGAGGGTTCCTCATAAAGACTCTTATTAGTGTCGTTTTACGAACAAATGAAGAGAATGCAATGTAACACAGGCTGTAAAGCAACAGAAAGTCATGAGACATCGACCTACCGCTGGCATTTATGTGAAAAAATGAGCTGATTAGAGTCGTTTAACAAGCGATAGTAAATCAACAGAGTGTTTACAGATACAGATGGATTCAGATTCATCACACAGTCAAATGATGCATCACTGAAAGTGTGTTAGAGGGCATTAAAATAGTCCCTGTGCAAGAAGTCATAAAGGTGTCTTTGGTTCGTGTGTCTCCAGTGCTCCAGCACGTGTGAGGGAGGCTTTCAGCGCAGGGTTGTGGTCTGTCAGGACGCAGACGGCCGCGGCACCGATCACTGCGACGAGAGGGTCAAACCCGACGAATCCAAGAGCTGCGACTCGGGACCCTGTCCTCACTGGAACTACGGCATCTGGGGAGAGGTGAGACTGACGATGAGCTGACATTAATGTGACACGCTTAACATTACATTAACAGTGTAAACTTAATTCAAATGACATCTAGCTAGTGGGGTAAAAAAAATAAAATAATTAAAAGTATTAATGCAATTAATAATGTAAAACTATTATTATTATTATTATTATTATTATTATTATTATTATATATTATGTTTAATGATTACATCGATATTAAATAATAGTTATTATTTTAAAATAATTATATTGAATAATAATATTTATAATAAAATAAGTGTTTTATTCATTATTAAAATAATTGTAAGTCAAGAAAAACACTGGTTGTAAATATTATTGATTCACTACCAAAAAAGTCTCACTATGGAGTAGTAATAATTGCATGATATAAATAATTAATTAATTTTCTTAATTTTCCAAAAAAGTCACAATAAGGACTAGTAATAATTATTAATATATTTATACAAATTGTTTTTAATTACAATTATTATTTCATTGTTGATTTAAAATACATTTTATTTATAATGTATATGTTTTATCTTTATTTAAACTATATATAGTTTAATATTTAATTTTATTCATATTAAAAAGAGCTATTAATAATTAATATTCTATTTTTTCATTTTTGTACGTTATATTTATTTGTATTTATATTATATTTACTTAATAATTATTATTTTGATATAATGATTCTTTATTATCAAAATATATTTTTATTATTATTCATAATTATTAATAATTTTCATATATGCATATTTCATTTTATTTGTTATATTTAATCATTTTAAATAATTATTTTGAATGGTAAAATATAATAATAACAATAATTGATAAAATAATTATATATTATGATATGATAATTATTATTTTTAGATGTTTACTTTGAATAATAATAATAATATTCTTGTATTTATTTTGAATAAATTAAATGTTATTTATATCACGCTCTCATCGCTCTCTCGCTCTAGTGCACGCGCTCGTGTGGCGGCGGTCAGCGGACGCGGTTGGTGGTTTGCCAGCGTTCGAGCGGACAGCGGTTAAACGAGTACAACTGCGACACGCTGGACAAACCGCCCGATATGGAGCAGTGTAACGGCCAGCCCTGCCCCGGCTCCGCTTCCTGGCACAGACGACCATGGAAGCCGGTACGATAGCAGCTCTCTCTGTCTCTGTCTGTCTGTCCCGCGTCCCATCGCACGCTCCTGTCCCGAAGCCGGGTGAAGGTCTGCGTTCACGCCGCTCTGCGTGGGCATCGCTCAGAAAGGGCAAAGTTCAGCCGTTGCTGTTCTGTTTATGATGACAGTCAGTTTGAATCGTTAGGCAGATTTCACAGGAAGCCATTAAAAACGAAGCACTGCAAAAAGAATCAGTACTTTTGTCTTGTTTTCCGGTACAAATATCTAAACTTTCTTAATATCTTCAGTTATTTTGCTTCTCCAGTATTTCAGAGATTTGAGATATTTGTACCAGAGAACAAGACAGAAACATCATTTTTTGACTGTGCGATTTTATCGGTACGAGAACTCGAGTTTGAGTTAGTCTTAGGTTCTGTAATCTAAAAACACAAGTGTATATTTGTGTATAAGAGTTTAATATTTTTATTATTATTATTATTATGACAATTACCCAGCGGCCATTTATTGTATATTATATTTGTATCTTTGTACAGAATGAGCATTTTTAAGTTCGATTATATTAATATCTATATTATTTAATAATTTCAAATCGGTGCTCGTGATCTGACGTCGACTTGTACAGAGGAAAATAATTTTTGTTTTTAGTTTGTGATGTGAAATTAGTTTTTATAATATTAATGAAACACAACCTGCGGTCCGTTTTCCAGATAGGGTTAGCATGATGTTTCTGCAGTGGATATAAACATAAATCAATGTTTAGATCGTGATACTACGACGTGGACTGAAACACTCAAGGAAAACTTGACAAATGAAAGAAATACCTCATCGTTCAGTCTTCGTCTCTAAATGCACTTGCAAAAAATGTAGAACGCTGAGCAGAAATGAACAGCCCTGCACATGACATGCGGTCAGAAATATTTACTAATTAGTAGTAGTCGTCTGTTTTATTAGAAGCAGAGAACGTTCTATGAACGGTCAGAAGAAGAAATGAACAGAAGTAAAAAGAAACCTCTTTGTTTGACAGACGGCCACCGTAGCTTCTCTGAAAGGGAGGGGTGGGAGGGGTGTGTGCCGCTAGTTAGTACAATCTAGATGGCGCTAGAATTTACGCATTGCACCTTTACGTAAAACGAGGGATGGAAATATTATATAGTGTACACAATTTACTTAAAATTATTATATCTTGCGTACGATTTACGTAAAACGGGGGAACGAATTATTATATAGTGCGCACAATTTTCGTAAAACACGGAACAAATTATTATATAGTGCACACAATTTACGTAAAACGCAGAACGAATTATTATATAGTGCGCACAATTTATGTAAAACGCAGAACGAATTATTATATAGTGCACACAATTTACGTAAAACGCAGAACGAATTATTATATAGTGCGCACAATTTATGTAAAACGCAGAACGAATTATTATATAGTGCGCACATTTTACGTAAAACGCAGAACGAATTATTATATAGTGCGCACAATTTATGTAAAACGCAGAACGAATTATTATATAGTGCGCACATTTTACGTAAAACGCAGAACGAATTATTATATAGTGCGCACAATTTACGTAAAACGCAGAACGAATTATTATATAGTGCGCACATTTTACGTAAAACGCAGAACGAATTATTATATAGTGCGCACAATTTACGTAAAACGCAGAACGAATTATTATATAGTGCGCACATTTTACGTAAAACGCAGAACGAATTATTATATAGTGCGCACAATTTATGTAAAACGGGGGAACGAATTATTATATAGTGCACACAATTTATGTAAAACGCAGAACGAATTATTATATAGTGCGCACAATTTACGTAAAACGCAGAACGAATTATTATATAGTGCGCACATTTTACGTAAAACGCAGAACGAATTATTATATAGTGCGCACATTTTACGTAAAACGCAGAACGAATTATTATATAGTGCGCACAATTTACGTAAAACGCAGAACGAATTATTATATAGTGCGCACATTTTACGTAAAACGCAGAACGAATTATTATATAGTGCGCACATTTTACGTAAAACGCGGAACGAATTATTATATAGTGCGCACATTTTACGTAAAACGCAGAACGAATTATTATATAGTGCGCACAATTTATGTAAAACGCAGAACGAATTATTATATAGTGCGCACAATTTATGTAAAACGCAGAACGAATTATTATATAGTGCGCACAATTTATGTAAAACGCGGAACGAATTATTATATAGTGCGCACAATTTATGTAAAACACAGAACGAATTATTATATAGTGCGCACATTTTACGTAAAACGCGGAACGAATTATTATATAGTGCGCACATTTTACGTAAAACGCAGAACAAATTATTATATAGTGCGCACATTTTACGTAAAACGCAGAACAAATTATTATATAGTGTGGTTAATTTACATAAAACACGGGAACGAATTATTATATAGTGCGCACATTTTACGTAAAACGCAGAACGAATTATTATATAGTGCGCACATTTTACGTAAAACGCAGAACAAATTATTATATAGTGTGGTTAATTTACATAAAACACGGGAACGAATTATTATATAGTGCGCACATTTTACGTAAAACGTGCAACAAATAATTATATAGTGCACACATTTTACGTAAAACGCGGAGCAAATTATTATATAGTGCGCACAATTTTCGTAAAACACGGAACAAATTATTATATAGTGCGCACATTTTACGTAAAACGTGCAACAAATAATTATATAGTGCACACATTTTACGTAAAACGTGCAACAAATAATTATATAGTGCACACATTTTACGTAAAACGTGCAACAAATTATTATATAGTGCGCACAATTTTCGTAAAACACGGAACAAATTATTATATAGTGCGCACAATTTATGTAAAACACGGAACAAATTATTATATAGTGCACACATTTTTCGTAAAACACGGAACAAATTATTATATAGTGCGCACAATTTACGTGAAACACGGGAACGAATTATTATATAGTGCGCACATTTTACGTAAAACGCGGAACAAGTTATTATATAGTGCGCACAATTTATGTAAAACACGGAACAAATTATTATATAGTGCGCACAATTTACGTGAAACACGGGAACGAATTATTATATAGTGCGCACATTTTACGTAAAACGCGGAACAAGTTATTATATAGTGCACACAATTTACGTGAAACACGGGAACGAATTATTATATAGTGCGCACATTTTACGTGAAACACGGGAACGAATTATTATATAGTGCGCACAATTTACGTGAAACACGGGAACGAATTATTATATAGTGCGCACATTTTACGTAAAACACGGAACAAATTATTATATAGTGCACACATTTTTCGTAAAACACGGAACAAATTATTATATAGTGCGCACAATTTTCGTAAAACACGGAACAAATTATTATATAGTGCGCACAATTTTCGTAAAACACGGAACAAATTATTATATAGTGCGCACAATTTACGTGAAACACGGGAACGAATTATTATATAGTGCGCACATTTTACGTAAAACGCGGAACAAGTTATTATATAGTGCACACAATTTTCGTTAAACGAGGGATGGAATTATTATATAGTGCGCACATTTTACGTAAAACGCAGAACGAATTATTATATAGTGCGCACATTTTACGTAAAACGCAGAACGAATTATTATATAGTGCACACATTTTACGTAAAACGCGGAACGAATTATTATATAGTGCACACAATTTTCATAAAACACGGAACAAATTATTATATAGTGCACACAATTTATGTAAAACGCAGAACAAATTATTATATAGTGCGCATAATTTACGTAAAACGCGGAACGAATTATTATATAGTGCGCACAATTTTCATAAAACACGGAACAAATTATTATATAGTGCGCACATTTTATGTAAAACGCAGAACAAATTATTATATAGTGCGCATAATTTACGTAAAACGCGGAACAAGTTATTATATAGTGCGCACAATTTTCGTTAAACGAGGGATGGAATTATTATATAGTGTGGTCAATTTACGTAAAACACGCAACAAATTATTATATAGTGCACACAATTTACTTAATATAAGGAAACAAATTATTATATCATATGCACAGTAAAACATAAAACCAGGGAACAAATTACGTCGTAGGAATGTTTGTTAATATATAGCCACGATATACATATTTTTTCACGAATGTCATGTGTGGGGCTCCGTCGAATTGTAATAAAATCAAGCAACCAAAGATTCCCGCCTTGTTCTGTGAAGTAACGCTGTACGATTCAGTGTGCTGGTTTATTTCGACCTGCTCGTCATCAGGTATCGACACTGAGATTAGGTGCTAGTAGGACTCAATCACTCATCACTGTCTACTTCGTTGTTTTGTCTAATGTAGCGCAGAGTTTTAACATGTTATATGTGGTAATACTTTACAATAAGGTTCATTTGTCATCATTAGTGACCGTGAAATACTTCTAGCCGATGGTGCTCTTTTTCTGCTCCAACCTGGAAATGATTTCCGCCTCTAGTGGAAGCGTTCGGTACTGCGCCCAAACAAAATCAAAGCGCTCATTTTTTGAGATATCAGCCTCAAATTTGGAGCACAATTTGTGTTTTAATGCATTAACTAACACGATCAAATGAGGCCTTATTGTAAAGTGTTGCCCGTTATTTTTGTATCAATTTTTCTTTGACTCGTCGTAAACGTCTGTTAAGGTTGCAGTCGGTTCTGCAAACTAAACCTTGAGAGCATTTTAGCTCTTATTTAATCAGCTACGATGATGAACCTCGAAACCACAACCTGTCGAACGAGTCTGTCTGAATGATTTATCAAACGCATCGCAATATTTTCTCAGTTTCAGAACACAAATACCTCTTTGGTCGTTCATCTGCTCGTTGGCCATTTCTAAATATGTTTGAAGGATTTCTGTTGCTTTTATTTATTTGTTTACAGCAGGAGATTCAGTGCTGCAGTTTTTACATGTCTTATTTTTGTTTTGCAACATGAAATAACTGTATATTTGTCTGCATTTGTTTTTTGTTGTGAAGCCCGAGCGATTCGTTTCTCCTCTGATCCACTGATTTCTCTCCAGCATTCGTCTCTCATTCTTCCTCTTTGTTTTTTCGGTTCATTTTGTTCTCTCGGCTTATAAATCTTCTGTCCGCCTCGTCATCGTTCATGATGTATGTTTTTGTTTTTCCTATAAATATGTTCCCGCTCAGTTTGTTCCAGAACTATTTCACACTGTAAAAATGATTAAAATACATAAAGGTTGTGAACGTTTGTGTTGTTTCTTAGTCTGTTCACATCTGAAGGTGTTTTTCTTCATTCGTTGACTTTTTATCAATGGATTTTTGGTTGATATGCGAATGGATATTTAACTACTCATAGTCATTCACCATTTCTAATCAACTTGTTACCTAATAATCTTTCTGTGGTGAGTCTCTCAATTCATGTAAGATCATAAAAGGTGCAAAAAAAATGATTTGAATGGCAAATGTGTGTGATAATAGTTCATTTCCAACAATCACATCATTTTAATATAAAAATATAATATATATATACAGGGTCGGGAGTAACGAAATACAAGTAACTTTGTTACGCATTTAAAATACAAGATTTGAGTGCGTGTATTTGATTTGAAATGGGTGGTAATCAGATTCCAGTTCCATCTGAAAAGTGTTTTACCAAAGTGATTACTTTGAGTTTTAATGTCATTTAAACAGCGATTGGTGATTCTCTGACTCTGACCGTCTGAAAAAGACCAGTTCAGTTTCATGTTTTCCACTGTTTTCATGTTTTGAGTCATTTTATAATTCACTCGTCACTGTGACTTTTTCTCACAATTTGTTTTTCCCTCACAATTCTGACTTCTTTTTCTCAGAATTGCGAGATTTAAACTCACAATTGCAAGTTATAAAGTCAGAATTGGGAGATATAAACTTGCGAAT
Organism: Opsariichthys bidens; assembly: GCA_037194245.1. Taxonomy (NCBI): domain Eukaryota; kingdom Metazoa; phylum Chordata; class Actinopteri; order Cypriniformes; family Xenocyprididae; genus Opsariichthys; species Opsariichthys bidens. The sequence continues at coordinate 1,821,142 of CM074290.1, read as the reverse complement.
TTACTGTGTGAGTTTATATCTCATAATTCTGACTTTTCTCAATATTTTCAGTTTATATCTCATAATTCTGACTTTTCTCAATATTGTGAGTTTATATCTCATAATTCTGACTTTTCTCAATATTGTGAGTTTATATCTCATAATTCTGTCTTTTCTCAATATTGTCAGTTTATATCTCATAATTCTGACTTTTCTCAATATTGTGAGTTTATATCTCATAATTCTGACTTTTCTCAATATTGTGAGTTTATATCTCATAATTCTGACTTTTCTCAATATTGCGAGTTTATATCTCATAATTCTGACTTTTCTCAATATTGTGAGTTTATATCTCATAATTCTGACTTTTCTCAATATTGCGAGTTTATATCTCATAATTCTGACTTTTCTCAATATTGTCAGTTTATATCTCATAATTCTGACTTTTCTCAATATTGTCAGTTTATATCTCATAATTCTGACTTTTCTCAATATTGTGAGTTTATATCTCATAATTCTGACTTTTCTCAATATTGTGAGTTTATATCTCATAATTCTGACTTTTCTCAATATTGTCAGTTTATATCTCATAATTCTGACTTTTCTCAATATTGTCAGTTTATATCTCATAATTCTGACTTTTCTCAATATTGCGAGTTTATATCTCATAATTCTGACTTTTCTCAATATTGTCAGTTTATATCTCATAATTCTGACTTTTCTCAATATTGTGAGTTTATATCTCATAATTCTGACTTTTCTCAATATTGTGAGTTTATATCTCATAATTCTGACTTTCTCAATATTGTGAGTTTATATCTCATAATTCTGACTTTTCTCAATATTGTGAGTTTATATCTCATAATTCTGACTTTTATCAATATTGTCAGTTTATATCTCATAATTCTGACTTTTCTCAATATTGTGAGTTTATATCTCATAATTCTGACTTTTCTCAATATTGCGAGTTTATATCTCATAATTCTGACTTTTCTCAATATTGTCAGTTTATATCTCATAATTCTGACTTTTCTCAATATTGTGAGTTTATATCTCATAATTCTGACTTTTCTCAATATTGTGAGTTTATATCTCATAATTCTGACTTTTCTCAATATTGTCAGTTTATATCTCATAATTCTGACTTTTCTCAATATTGTCAGTTTATATCTCATAATTCTGACTTTTCTCAATATTGTGAGTTTATATCTCATAATTCTGACTTTTCTCAATATTGTGAGTTTATATCTCATAATTCTGACTTTTCTCAATATTGTGAGTTTATATCTCATAATTCTGACTTTTCTCAATATTGTGAGTTTATATCTCATAATTCTGACTTTTCTCAATATTGTGAGTTTATATCTCATAATTCTGACTTTATAACTCACAATTGCAACTTTATATCACTCAATTCTGAGGGAAAAAGTCAGAATTGTGAGATAAAAACTCACAATTACCTTTTTTGTGTTTGTTTCACACTTATTAGTATTCCAAAGTATTCTAAAGTATTTAGATGAAGTGACTAAACTTGAGTAATGGAACGAAATACGTTACAAATGTCTTTTTTAAGCATGTGTTTTGTAATCTGTAGTGAAATACATTTTAAAAGTAACCCACCCAGCCCTATATATATAAGGGTTATTATAGTTCACTAAAACTAAAAGTAAAAGCATTTTACTTTAAATTAAATAAAACTTAAACTTGATAATGATGGAAAACAAAAGAGGACCTAAAACCGATCCTTGAGGCACTCCAAAGTTTACTTCAAGAAACGGTGTGTTATAATTTTCCACATAAACACATTTTGTTCATTCAGAAAGTTTATTTTCATTTCTTTTCAACTAGTTGCCTGGGCAACATTACTCAATTTAAAGTTAAATAGCTAAAACTGAAAAAAAAAAAACTTGAAAATGGAAAATATAAAAATATGAATAGTATTAAAATAACTTTATGTAATATATAATGCAAGCTTATTCAAAGCATCTTTCAGCCTAATTTTATTTTGGCAGCAGCATTCATTAAGAAAGTACATGGAAATTATTGAAGGTAATTATTCATAAAAATCTTTAGGCGCACCTACAAATACAGCTTTATTTTAGACACTTCTTCTTAAGTTGAGTTTATTCACGTACTTTATGAAATCTTGCCTTGCGTCTTGTAACTTTCACGATGTTTTCTTTAAAGTTTATATAGTGAACTCCCAAGAGCAAACGGAGCGAGTCCAAAAATGCATCTGGGAATCATTTTGGCTAATGGCTCGGCTGCAGTGCGTTCGGCCAGAGACGCGGCGTGCTTTGCTTTTACAGCAGCGTCGGCTGATATTAATCAGAGCTGGCGAGAGTCCTTCATCTGAGAGTTAAAGCAGTGTTTATAGGACCGAAAAACGCTAGAACAGCCTCGTAATCAGAAAAGATTGCACTGAAAAGCATCTTCATATTTCAAAAGCATCCCAGTTGTGAAATGACAAATAAACATCCATAATTGTGTTGAGTGAGACTCGAAATGAAGCCATTAAAACCGAGATGTTTTAATGTTTAATGTTTTCCAGCACAAATATTTAAACATTCTTAAATCAAGATACATTTCCTGGAGAAGAGAAATGAGTGACGAAAATTAGTCTTGATTAATGAACAAATCATCCAAATGAAGGACGTTTATGATCAAACAAGAACAAATATCTGCCAATGGAGTCAGAAAAATACACTCAGGATTGAAATGAACATCTAAAACATTTTGTGTCCGTTGATTTCAATCAGGGTGGTGCAAAAATGGGCATTTTTCAAAATATTTTTTCTTTTTAGACTGATTTTAGATGTCCTATAAAATAGTTTGCTAGTTCAAATCAAATCAAATTTATTTGTAGTGTTTTACACACTGTAAAGCTGTTTAAATACTGTAAAAAATGATACGGCCATTTTTAACTGCTTTTAACTAACTTTTTTATACAAGATTCAACATGATTTTTTTAAGTCGTTTAATATAACGGTATCTTTACAGTACGGTAATTTATTAATGCATTAACTAACATGAATGAACAGTGAACAATATATATTTTTTACGACATTTTTTTTAATGTTAGTTAAAAATACAGTTGTTCATAACGTTAACAGATGCAACTTTTGACCTTAAAAATATTAGCAAATGTTGAAATGAACATGAACGAAGACTAATAAATGCTGTATTGTTCAGTGTTTGTCACGATAACACATGTCCTCTAAACACCTGTTTCAACTTTCTGATTATTGCTAATATTCTCTCTGAACCATAATCCCATTATTTGGGATCATTTGCGGAAGGAAAGTCGTCCCTCATAAATCATCCCGTCGGCGCTCTGGAATAATGCAGCGATTCTCTGAAACCTGTCGGCCGCAGATATTTACCCAGCATGCATGTGAAAACAAACCTCGCTCACATCCTGTTTGAAGGCCTGATGTTTACTGGAGATTAATGGAGTGTCTGGGAGTGCAGGAAGTCATGTGACTGTGACAGTTAGTGGCTTTTCAGATGTCGTGTGGACGTTTTCTAGCTTGTGTTTCTGAGCACTAGTAAAGTGTTATGATGTGGGCAAAAACATGGTAACTTACTTTGTTAAAAACAGTTAATGATGATAAACTTTACATTTATTCATTTGGTGATACTTTAGTTTGTGGACCAAAGTTGCTTATTTGCATGTATATTACTAGAAATTTGCTGTTTTTTAGTACTTATAAAGCACATGTTAATGCCTTATTATGCCATAATCCTACCTAAAACCTAACCCTTAACAACATTAACAACTATTAATAAGCAGTGAATTGGTAGTTTAGTCATTGTTCCTCAAGACCGAGGGAGAAAACAAATCAGAATTGTAATTATAAGTAAATAATCTACACAATATGAAAGATGAACCACTTTTTTTGCAGTGTATTTTCTGTCTAAACACTTACCAGAAAGTGTGTCTGGTTTTTGTCATCTTGATGAGGATCCAGCGTTGCATTTTGCCAGTAAAAACAGATTCAAACCACAAAACATTGAGCAAAAGGCAATTGCAGTCAATTTTATTCACCCGGAAAACTAATGAAAGTCCAATCTTGAACTCGTCAAGAGAAGCTGGCACAGAAACATATGTAGGCTCTTATGCAGTTTACCTTTAATTTGTTGGCCGTAATGTCTATTATGGATCCCTTTATTTAACCGCGAAGATCCCATTGAGATATTACAATCTCTTCTTCCTGGCAAAGATGGCAAAGTTTCACGAGATAAAATACAGTCAATCAATAAAGTCAAATCAAGAAAAACAATTACAGACAGTTTATAAAAGACATTTGAGTACATTTTGCAGTTCGTCCCAAACCCAAGGAACATTATTAGAGTTTAACAAATATTCCCTTGGGTCCTTCAGTTGCAGATGTAGTGCAATAATAGATTAAAAGATTAAAAATAAGAAGATAATTTACCTAAAAGTGCCTTTGCAATAATAGAAAGCATATGCAATTGAAAAAAATCTGCATGATAAACGGTCTAATTTCTTAAGATACAGCTAAATGCATAAATAAAAATCACCATAATCAAATATAGATAGAAAGGTACTCTGTGCTTACAAGCCGAGACCTAAATCATTGAAAATGTTGGAAAATAAAAGAGGACCTAATACAGACCCTTGAGGTACCCCTTTGTTTACTTCAAGGAAGGGTGGGGTATCATTTTCCGTGGAAACACGTTTTGTTTGTTCAGAAAGATTCATTTTAGAGCGACTTTTTACTGTTTGTTTCTATGAAGCACAATTTGATAGAAACTGAGACCAAGAGAGGCAGCATTTGATTCTCTGTGTGTGTGATTTTTACATGATGGAGCACTCCAAACATAATGAACTAATTGTAATGTGATCCGTATGGAGAAATTGGACCCTGAAACAGTTCGCTGACCTGTCACATGACTCCGACATCATTTCACTCGCGTTTCCTGTTTCTGTCAAAAATGTTTTCAATCAGCATAAATTACCTTCAGTAATTATTCACAGTATTATAGTGCGTGTGTGTGTGTGTGCATTGCTGGGTATGTTACTTT
>CM074290.1:1791114-1808614 GCA_037194245.1 Opsariichthys bidens | reverse complement strand
GTGTGTGTGTGTGTGTGTGTGTGTGTGTGTGTGTGTGTGTGTGTGTGTGTGCTCTGCTCAAACCTGTTTCTTTTACTCTGATGAAGATCAAATGTAGAAACAGATACCAGGATCTTTTATTGAAGTCCAAACAGGAAGCTGAAGGATATCCAGCTTATATTTCATTTTTAAAAAATGCAAACACATTTAGCCCTCATTACTCTCATCGCTATTATTCACATAAAAAAATTATTCCATTCTAATATTATGATTGATAGTTATTTTTTTTTAAATTGTGAAGAATGAATGTCTTTGCTCTAGTGGCCTATGATGACGTGTGCCTGGATACTGTGATGAATGTGGCTATTTATTTTGTTTTGTTTTGTTTTATTTATTATTATTTTGTATTTATTTATTTTATTGTTTTATTTATTTTTTATTTATTTTATTATTTTATTTTATATTATATTTCACTATTATATTTTATTTTATTTTATTGTATTTTATTCATTTTATTTTATTTACCTTACTTTATTTTATTTTATATTATGTTTCACTATTTTATTTTATTTATTTTATTATTTTATTTTATATTTCACTATTTTATTTTATTTTATTTTACCTACTTTATTTAATTTTATTTTATTTTATTTTATTCATTGTATTTTTTTGTTTTAATTTATTTTATTTTATTGTATTTTTTATTTTATTTTATTTTATTTTATTTTATATTTCACTATTTTATTTTACTTTACCTACTTTATTTAATTTAATTTAATTTTATTTTATTTTATTTATTGTATTTATTTTATTTTAATTTATTTTATTTTATTGTATTTTTTTATTTATTTTATTTTATATTTCACTATTTTATTTATTTTATTATTTTATTTTATTTTATTATTTTATTATTTTATTTAATTTTATTTTATTAATCATATACTCTCTCGTGACCGGATGTGGACGTCTCTCCTCTGTTTCTCTGGAAAATGTTCTGCATTATTGCTTCCAGATGATTGCCGTTGGTTTTCTCTCGTCTTTGTCCGTCTGGTTTGAGTGTAAGCCCTCCGCTTGCAGAACATGGTGGCTTGTGGTTCTCATCCTTTGAAATAAATGATAAAAAGCTCTGGAAAGTCATGAATGAGTGAGTTATGGCGCGCCGCTGAAGCTGCTGTTGGGGTGTAGCTGTGACACTGTCTCTCTCTCTCTGTCTCTCTCTCTCTCTCTCTCTCTCTCTCTCTCTCTCTCTCTCTCTCTCTCTCTCTCTCTCTCTGTCTCTCTCTCTCTCTTCTCTCTCTCTCTCTCTCTCAGTGTTCGGTCTCCTGTGGGAAGGGAATCAAAGAGCGACAGATCGTGTGTGTGGACCAGAATCAGACCCAGATCGAGGACGAGAGCTGTGCTCATCAGAACCCGCCCAGAACACAGAAGGCCTGTAGGGCGGGACCCTGCCCCGGCTGGAGAGCCAATCAGTGGAGAGCGGTGCGTGAGCTCACTTCCTGTCAGTCAGAGAATGCTGGAATCTGCGTTTTCTTATTTTGTTTAAAGAATAATAATAAGTCATAAGTTATTGCATTTTATTTTGGATTGTATTTTACATTTTAGCTTATATTATTTTTTCTTTTATCTTTATTTATTATATTTTGTTTTATTATATATATATATATATATATATATATATATATATATATATATATATATATATATAATTTTATTTTTTAATTTTATTACATTTTTAATTATTTTTAAATTATTATTTTTTTATTTTACTTTATTTTGTCGACGAACACACCGTATTCCTGCATAAGATACTTTTATACAAAAATGCCAATAATAAGTCATAAGTGTATATAATTCTGTATTTTATTTTATATTTTCTTATAGTATATCTTATTTTAATTAAATTTTCTATCATTTATTATCACCAGTAGTAATAGGAGTATAGTAAATGAACACACAATACTTTATCCAAAACAAATGCCACTAAATTATTGTATTTTACTAGTAAATGAACACATCGTACTCTCATAAAATGTGTTTTTATACAAAAACAGGATTTTTTTTCTCTTTTGTAAATATAAATAATGCATTTTTTTCCCAGTAAAATACTAGAAACATCATGTGACCATCTAATTAATGTAGTAAATCCACCCAGCGTTCTGATTGGCTGTGGTGTGTTGGGTCACATGGGACGTCCAGCTCTCCTGCCCCAGTTTAACCCTCAAACCCATCGGGTCTGGAAGCGATCATCTCCTCTCACGGCTGCTCAGAGCGTGAAATCAGCGGGAAGACGTGTTTTCTGTCTGACCAGGACACCCTCGCACCGGCAGAGCTTTAATACAGACGTCCCGCTCTCTCTCACCACTGTGTGTGTGTGTGTGTGTGTGTGTGTGTGTGTGCGCAGTGTTCGGTGAGCTGCGGCGCTGGCGTTCAGTCCCGCGAGGTCTTCTGCAGGTTAAAGGGCAGAGGTCGCGTCAGGGATGACATGTGTGACGTGCGTGTGCGTCCCGTCCCGCTCCGGTCCTGCTTCCACACGGGATGTCAGAGGCACAGCTGGACGGCACACGGGTGGCAGGACGTGAGTAACACATGGAGAAGCGCGTTTGCTGCTCTGTCACGGGTTACACACGCCGTACGCTCATGATGGGCTGATTCACACTAACCTGACCAGATAAAAAGAAGGTTATTTTATTTATTTTATTTTATTCATTTTTTTATTTTATTTTATTTTATTTTAATTTATTTATTTTTTATTTATTTTTTTTATTTTATTTTATTTTTTTTAAATTTTAATTTAGATTTTTTATTTATTTATTTATTTTTTTATTTTATTTTTTTTTTTTTATTCATTTTTTTATTTTATTTTATTTATTTATTTTATTATTTATTTTTTTTATTTATTTTTTATTATTATTATTTTTATTTTTTTTTTATTTTTTATTTTGATTTTTTTTTAATTATTTTATTTTTTATTTTATTTTATTTATTTATTCATTTTATTTTATTTTTATTTTATTTTATTTTTTTAAATATTTAATTAATTAATATATTAATGTAATATATTAATATTATTATTTAATTAGCGTTTTTATATATATATACACACTTTTAAAGTAAATATGTATTATTAATAAATAAACAAATAATACTTATACTTAAGATATTTTTATGCAAAAATGCCAATAAGTCAGAGAAAGCTGTAATCTGTTTATTTTATTTTATTTTGTTTAATTTAATTATTTTTTTTATTAATAGTAAATGAAAGATACTTTTATACAAAAATTAAAACAGTTGCAAATATAAACAGATATACAGCATACAAATATTTTTCACAGTTATGAATAAAACAAATATTATTGGAGTATTTTTTTCTACAAGAAAATATTTTATAAATAATAAAATATTATTTTATCAAAATGCTACAAGTCACAAGTTATTGTACTTTATTTCATATTTTATTATTATTATTTCATTTCCATTAATAAACAAACACAAAACACCTCAATAAAATATACTTTTCTTTAAAAAAAAAAAGGATTTTTTCCCCCTTAAAAAGTGCAAAAAAGTAAAGAAATGTGAAAAAAGTTCAATAGTTTTTTTCCAGTAAAACACTAGAAACAATATATGTTGCACAATATACAGAATACAGTACGAAATGATTTTCTGAAGTTGTAAATAAAGATTATTGGAGTGTGAGAAACAAGATTTTCTACTTCAAATTCAATGAGTGAATGTTCAGTGAAGAATAATCATCGGAAGAAAACCATTACATTTCAACTCAATATTTTTGCGGATTTGTGTGTAGTCTTGTCTCATCGGTCTTTGTCGGGGAGTGTTTTGGGTTTGTGATGATTAGATCATGTTTCGGCGCTGCTCTGAAGCTCCAGATCTCAAACACACGCTCTGATGTTCCTGAAGTTTCTGCCGTCTCTCCAAACCTTTGACCCGAGACGAGCTCCTCTAGCATGAGCTGTCACGGAGCAGCAGCGCCCTCGCCTGGAGGATCCCACGGCTTCATCCTTCCTCTCCTACTAGCAGAACAGATGGGCTTTATTCATAGAAGAATGTTCTGACCAATCACAGGAGGTGTGGGCGGGGCTATCTGTTTGATTGACAGAAGGTTTCCCCGCCCACACAGCCTTACAGCAGAAATGCAAAGTCGTTTCATGCAGAGAAAGTTGTTTCAGTTTGATGAAAGTGTGTGTGTGTGTGTGTGTGTGTGTGTGTGTGTCCAGTGTAACGCCACCTGTGGACGGGGCGTGAGGTCCCGGTCGGTGTTTTGTCTGGACGGAGGGATGAAGGTGGTTTCTGAGCACATGTGTGACGCCTCTACCAAACCCCACACACACGAGCCGTGTCACAGCGCCACCTGTCGGTACGTGTGGGTCACTGCAGCATGGAGTCAGGTACGCCTGTCAATCACAGCATCATCTGACGCTCGGACACGCCCCCTCTGCTTTAGACCTACAGTCATGAACTTTTATGTAGTGATCTAATGATGCTTCACTTCCTGCGCCTATTCACAGTAAACAAATTCATGAAAATAAGTAGAGTAAATAAATAACTTTCTATAAAAATGTAAAACAAAAGTAAATAAATAATGGAATTTCTTCACTTGCTGCTTCAATTCACATGAAAACAAATAGATAAAATAATAAATGCATATTAAAGTAATGAAATTACTTTAAATTACTTACAAATTCATATAAAACTATAAAATAAATAAACGCATAAATGAATTCATTTACTTGTTTTGCCAGTTCATATAAAATATAAATAAATAATGCATAAATAAAAATTGTTTAATTACATTTCTTCAGTTTGCTGTTCAAATTACTGTTAAAATCTTTTTTTAAAAATCAGTAAATAAATAAATAAATAAAAACATGAAATTTCTTCACATTTGTTGCTCCAATTTACATAAAAAAACAAATAAATTAATTAATTTTAAAAATTTACTTGTGTTACAATTCACATAAAAAATAAAATTAATACATTTTTTCGCTTGCTCTTCAGATTAATATAAATTCATAAATGAATTAATTTACTTGTTTCCCCAATTTACATGAAAACAAATAAATAAAATAATAACTAAACGTTAAAATAAAAAAGATTCTTCACTTTCACTTTTAATTCACACAAAAAATGTATTTATTAAACTAATAATTTTTTACTAATAATACTTATTAAAATAATTTTGTCACATGCACCTCCAATATATATATATATATATATATATATATATATATATATAAAATAGCTCATAAAATAATAATAATAATAATAATAATAATAATAATAATAATAAGTAAATACATAAATGATGAAATTCCTTCACTTGCTGCTCCATTTCACATCAATAAATAAATGTATCTCTTCCCTTTGTGTACAAATTCCTTTCTTCCCTAGTTGCTCCATTTTACATAAAAAACAAATAAATAAAATAATAAAAAAATTTAAAATAATGAAATTTTTTCACTTGTTACAATTCACATAAAAAATAAATAACTACATTTTTTCACTTGCTGTTTAGATTAATATAAAAATAATAATTAATACATTTATAAATGAATTAATTTAATTCACATGAAAACAAATAAATAAAATTATAAATAAATGTTAAAATAAAAAAAGATTCTTCACTTGCGGTTTCGATTCACACAAATTATTAATATATAAATATAAATATATATATATATATATACATTTATAAAATAATAATATAAGTAAATACATAAATGATGAAATCCCTTCACTTGCTGCTCCATTTCACATGAATAAATAAATATGCCTTTATTTGCTTCACCATTACATACAATATAAATAATAAATGCATATTATAATAAAGAAATCCCTTCACTTGCTGCTGCAGTTCATATGAACGATTTAAAAACAACAGTAACACAAAGCGGTGTGTGTTCAGTGTTCGGTCAGCTGTGGCTCCGGACTCCAGCGGCGGGCGGTCCGCTGCTCCGCCGTGACCTCTGACCTGCAGCCGCGGCCCTATTCTCACGCGGCGTCGCCCTCCGAGTGCGGCGAGCGCCCGCCGGCCGACAGCAGGCCCTGCCGCCTCTCCGCCTGCCCGTCCGCCGCGGTCTGGAGCGTGGGTCCGTGGAGCGAGGTGCGTGTGCCGCGAGACGAGCCTGTGTTGTCTGTGCCGATGGACTGACTGTTCTGTGCTCCTCAGTGCTCTCAGACCTGCGGCGCCGGAGTCATGCGGAGGACGGTGGAGTGCGTCCCGCCCCAGACCTGCTCGCCCTCCGGCCGGCCCGAGTCCAGCGCCACCTGCAGACGGACGGACTGTGAGTGTGAGCAGAGCCCACAGGCTTCAGGGCCGCGCGACACCTCCGGCTCATGTGTGTTTCTGATCAGGTGAGCTCCACGCCAGCTGCCGGCAGCTGCAGACGAAGGGCGGCGTGAGGACGGACGGAGAACATCTCATCCGAGTCCGCTCCAAGATCCTCCGCGTTTACTGTGCCGAGATGGAGAGCGCTTTCCCCAGAGAGTACGTGACGCTGCGCAGCGCACAGACGGAGAACTACTCCGAGGTGTACGGATACAGGTGAACACCACTGCTCAAACATGAAGGGCTTCTAATGTTTTTGAAATAATTATAATAAACAAATTAATAAATTAATAAAAAACTATTATTTTTAGAGCTATAATTAATAATAATGAATTACAAATATTATATATAGTGAAATATACAGTATTTATGATGTATATATATATTTATATATTTATTTATAGTGTATATATATATATATATATATATAAAACCATTATTATTATTATTAGTATTAGTATTAGTATTATTAATAATAATTATATATATTTATTTATTTTATTTAAAACTTGTGCAGTGTGTTTAAATAATATATGTGTGTAATGTGTATATTTATTATATATATATATATAATATAATATAGTGATTATTTTATAAGTATTTATTGTTTTAATATATATATATATATATATATATATATATATTTATAGTGTGTGTGTATATATATATATATATCACCATTATTATTATTATTATTATTATTATTAATTATATATATTTATTATTTTATTTTATTTAAAACTAGTTCTGTCAAACAATTAATCGCATCTAAAATTAAAGTTTGTTTAAATAATATATGTGTGTGTACTATGTATATTTATTATATATATATATATATATATATATATATATATATATATATATTAATACACACACGCATGTATATATTTGAGAAATATTAATTTAAGAAACGTGTGTATATATTATTATTATTATTATATATTATTTTATGCTTTTAAAACTAATAATCAAAATTATGTAATAATGTTTGTCAAATTTATGTATATCAAGTAAATTTATTAAGTATATACATATATATATATACACAATAACAAGATAATAAAAAATGATGAAATTTCAACATTAATAATATTATTAATATTTGAGCATCAATAATAATTGATGATAATATCAGAATGATTTCTGAAGGATCATGTGACACTGAAGACTGGAGTAATGATGCTGAAAATTCAGGATATAAATTACACTTTACTATATATTCACATAGAAAAAACGTTATTTTAAATTGTAAAAATATCTCATAATATTACTGCACTTTCTATCAAATAAACACAATCTTGGTGAACATGAGAGATTTCTTTCAACATTAAAAAATTTTAATTATTCCAAACTTGTGACCTCTTCCGTATAATTGCTTGTCTTGTTTCACACATGGCAAACTCAATCATCCCACATTTATTTCAGGCTCCAAAACCCCTTGGAATGTCCGTATAACGGCAGTCGGCGGCAGGACTGCGCGTGCAGGAACGATTACGCCGCGGCCGGTTACACCGTCTTCCAGCGAGTGCGGCTCGATCTTTCCTCCATGCGCATCATCAGTGAGTCACAAACCCTTCATGATGCTTTGAACCTACTGTACGCAATATATATTTACAGCATTATTAATCTGTGCTAATGTTAGTTGATAGAAATACACTTGTTTATGAACATTACGATTAATAAATGCTGTGTTGTTCATTGTTAACTTGAAACCTCATTGTCGGATTTGATCTGATTGTCACGTGATTCATTGTGTTTCAGCGACTGATGTGAAGTTCAGTCAGACGCTGTTCGGTCGCTCCGTCCCGTTTGCGTCCGCTGGAGACTGTTACAGCGCCGCTAAATGTCCTCAGGTGCCGTCATCACACGACTGAGACTAGACGTTCAGACACGAATGAATGAAATCAAGTTCACGAATGTTCATAAGATGTTTGTAGAGCCACTTGACCATCTTAATCCAGCTTTAAGACATTCATTTATTTGTTTATTTTTAAACTGAGCGGTGGTGAACTTCACATTACGGAAGTGAAATGGTCCGTGAATGCAGAGTTTCAGGTTTGTTTTAATTGTTTCTCCTTCTCTCATTGGTTAGGGTCAGTTTAGTATAAATCTCAGTGGAACCGGACTGAAGGTCGCAGAATCCACTAAATGGGTTTCTCAAGGCAACTACGTCACGCTCAAGGTTCACCGCTCAGAGGTGAGGACTATTACAGGCCAAGTTCTTCTTCTTCTTCTTCTTCTTCTTCTTCTTCTTCTTCTTCTTCCACTCTTGAGTCTATGGCAGCCCATAGAACCGCTGGTGGGAAAATAATGAAATTTGGCACTCAGATTAGAGAACATTAACCACAGCAAATTTGGAGTCTCTAACTCAATAGCCTTTGAACTGTAAGAGATAGAAACTAAATTCTTTCTGACGGTTTGTCCGATTTTAACCAAAATTGGCGCAGATCATCATCAGACCATGCTGGGGAAAAATTATCAAAAGATTTTTGATAAACCAAACCGTTCTTGAAAAACTCGCCAACGAATTCAACACAGAGCACGTCAAAATGGACGTAAGGCTGTATCTCCACAACGCTCCAGCCAATTGGGACGAGTATTGGTGCATGTCATCACAAGCATGACCTGAGGCTACATGCAGAGTTTCAGCACAGCGCCACCTACTGGTTAGGAGAAATGGAAAAAAAATGGCTTTTTTTGCCTATAACTTTCAGAACAGTCTTTTTTGATTCAGTGCAACATACCAAGTCGAATGAGACCCATATGGGCAATTTTGGGCATCAATATAATATGCTGTATGAATGTTTGTCTGATGTTCACCAAACTGAGCTCAGATCATCTTCAGACCATATTTGGTCATGGCGCCACCTATTGGTCAAAAGTGATACGTAATTAATCATATCACAAGTGATTATTTTCATTTATTTTTTGACTAAAATCATACAAAATGTCTTTAATTACTCAATGCTGCAGTTGCTCCCAGCCATTCTCACATTATTCATCATGCCTTTTCTGGCCCCTTATTTGCTGCTTGCAGCTATATTTATTTACTTTTTTCATTGTCGTACACAGTGATTTATTCATCTTTATTTTATTGTTTCTTTCCCTCGTCTTGTGTAGGACGGCACCAGAATCTACGGCCGCTGTGGCGGTTTCTGTGGGAAGTGTCTTCCTCACCCTCATACGGGACTTTTTGTCAAAATCCAGTAAGAAAAACATCCATGACTTTGAACAGAACGCTTCAGAAAATCTCGCTGCGTCTCTTTTTAACATCTGGCAGCTACGGTAAGACATCAGAAACCTTTTCGACGTCCCGCTCCAGCACTTTCTCTTAACGAAAGTCACCAAATAAGTGAGTCTCTCCAAGAATCAGAAAGCAGAATGGATTTGTTTTTTTATTGGAAGATCCCGTTCAACCAAATGAAATGATGAGGATTTGGTTGCAATGACCGTGTACGAGGGTGTATTTTCACTTTTAGTTGTAGCAAATGGTCAAATCCTTCGTTTGGGCAGCGTTTTGACGTAAAGGGATTTATTGAACAGTCTCAAAGTTTGTCCAGATGGACATGAACAAAGCGTTTAGATGTGCGCTATTTAAGGCAAAACCTGACCCTGACGACAGCCAACGGCTTGATATGAAAACAAATAATTGAATATTTTGTATATTTGAATGTTTATGATTGATCGTGACAATCTAGAAACGCTGCAGACTAGCGCTACTGAAATATCTTCACCTGGACGTTGGTCTTTAATGCAAAATGTCTGAAAATGAAAACGATTGTCCTAGTCTGGTTAATATATGATAGTTTTTAATCATATTTAATATTAAACTGACATCATTTACGGTGCTAAAGGCAGTTTGATCAAGCATGTGCTTTTGCTTTTTACTAATCTGATTAAAAACACAACAATGTGAAGCAATAATTAATAATTAATCGGCCTTTGGTGGTTTGCTGGTTGACAAGTAACCAGCTAAACTGTAAAGCCCATCCTAATCCACCAATTATTTGACACTTAAAATGGACTATCTTAAGTACTTTGTGCAGACGAGCGGCAGTTTTATTAGAAGGGAAGATTAAAGTAGATCACAATAAAATGGCATAACCCTACCTCTCATAATCATGTGTTTGTACATTATTTATGTTTGACAATATTTATTCTGTAATTAAATGTACATATGTCATATTCTTATGACTGGAAATCGTATTATAAATATTGATCATTAACAAGAGGTTTACAGTGTAACGGTGCTGATTTTACTACTGAAACGAACTTTTAGAGATATTTGAACCTGGACTCTTCACCAATGCTCCTTTACTGTATGTACATATTTTAAAGAAGAATTAATCATTTGAACTAATCAGATCTTTCTTGAAGAGACTTTCCGCTTTCAACCAAAGTCTGCTCGATTACGCGTAACGTATGATTCTATATAACTTGAAGGATGTTGAGTTTGAAGCTTATTGAGCCTGTTTTAGGTTAACTTACAGTATAACGATCATCTACGAGCAGCTAACGAACCTTTGACTATCATTGTGTTGATAGACAACTGAACTATATAAGGTCTGTATCAGAAATTAAAGGACTATATATGATGCACTATGTGCCAAGAGTCGTGTGGACATTTACACCTGTATATTAACAGTTCAGCTTTGTGAAATGTGTATTTTTAATATTCATACTTGAAGTGTGAACATGGGACGTTTCGCATCTCGGTGGAATGAAAAACGAGGCTTGTTTTCCACTTGTCGCCCAAAGAGTTTGATACGGTATCCAGTGTTTTTATAATGAAATCATCATCTTTGGTGCTACCATAAAACTGTAATTGAGATTGTGTGGATGTAATGGATTTACAGCACTGTACTAATGCTGGTCGTCATAATAAAAGCAAATGTGTTCATTTTGGTTGGTTTGGATGTTTTTATTGGACCATCGTTGCACAAGATTGTACCTAAAAGTATGAAAAATATAGTCTGTATAGTTTATGCTGTGTTTATGTAAGGTAAAAATCCCTTTTTGCATCCGAAATGCTCGGAGTACATACTACATTTGATGAGAAACCAACATAAGAGCGGTCTTCTGTAAGTATATGGACATTAGGTGTATCATTCGACAAAATGAAACAAGAATTTTAAATGCGCATTAATTTCTCGTGCAGTAACGCCCGCGGCCGGCAGAGGTCGCTGTTGCTGTAATGAACCGCGCGCCCTTCACGTCACATGATGATGTGAATTCATTTTTTCTCATTCTCGCTCCACAAAGAGGGAGTGAATGAATGTCAGCCGCACAAAACATGAGAACATGTCCAGACTCTGAGCCTCATGGCTGTTTGCCGCCATCCGTAACCCTTCCTTTGACAAGGTGAAGCGTCATCGATCACGCGCGGGAAAACTCACGAGTCGAACTCGCTCCGACGGGCAGAAGTTCTTATTTTCTTTCCATACACTTTAGTTTAATACTCCCTAAAAGCCTCGACACATTTAATGTATGTTCTGTACAAAGAGTTAATGATGTGTGAGGTAGATTGACTGACGCTTCCAAAACCGTTTGTTTTGGCGGCCAGTCGGAATCAACCAATCACGTGAGTTTGGGTGTCAAATGTGTATTTAAATATTTTTTTTATATTAAATTTTTTTTTTTTTAATATACTTTTTTTGTTTTTCAAATTTCAACCTTTTCAAGAAAGAAAAAAAAAAGATTCTTCCTGAGTATTTATATTTATTTATTATATTTTTTATATATTATTTATATATTTATTTATTTAATATTTTAGTTGTTTTTCCAGAACATGGCGATCGAGTCGCTGCGACCACACAGGCAGGATGGGATTCATGTGCTGATGTTTCTGTTCAGATAATCGTCTTCTAGCCAAAGCAACAGCTTTCTTCTTCCCTCGTCTTCACCCTGATGTGCCACAAAACTCAAACGGCCTTTAAAGACTATCATAATGATCATCAAAAGCGTTGCTATCGCTGGAGTGTTTGTGGCACAGATGGTCAAAGCATGGTTTCTACACTGTGAATCGAGACACAACACGGTTAAATCACTCCGGAGAAACCCCGAGGAACTCAAAAAATAAGCCAGCTTTTAAGAGCCGTTGGTGCTGGAATTGTTGTTATTGTGAGTGAAATGATGTCCATTTCTCCTTGTCATCACATGCAGGGGCTGATGGGACACTCACCTGGAATTTTAGGTCAGCAGGCCAAATTAGTAGCTTCAGTTTTTGCACCTGGACAGCAAAGGATGATGGGAATGCAGCGTGGAGAGTGACGAGTTCATGCATGAGAACATGAGAAAGTCCTGAACCGTGAGTTTTATAATGAACTTCATGTAAAACAACAGAAGTTTCTCACTCTGGTGTATTTTTGCAGCGAGAGACTTCTGTCTCCTCAGTAACTTTGTTTTATTAACCTCTGTTGTTTTCCCGGGCCCGATCCGCCCTCTCCTGACAGCTGTGGACCGACTCAAATTGAATTATGGGAATATTTGTTCAGCTCGCTGTCGATAAGGTCGACGCGTTGAATCGGTCCGTCCCTCCTTCCTGTCCAGCCTCTGATTTTAATTTCCTGAACACATGATACGGTATCAAAGCCTCTTACTCGCATTCTTCCTCGTGGAGTCGTGTCGGACGGATCAGAGGTGTCCGAGGACCAGAACATCTCTGGAAGTGAGGCACGGACGCCCTGCTGTTTCATACAAACAACTCAGAAATGTTTTTCCGCGGTTAACTCTTCACACCTGACACACCTGACCTTCTCAAACTGTGTAGCTGTATGTAAATGAGGAGGCGGAGCATCACCCCGCTTTCAAATCGATTAATTGTATCTAACAAAGTTTGTGGAGTGTGTGTATATATATATCTATTTATATATATGTATACAACCTTTTTTGGAACATCTATGTTGAAATTAATCGATTTGGTAGTTACATTTACAAGTGCTTTCAAATCGATTAATCGCATCTAACAAAGTGTGTGTGTGTGTGTGTGTGTGTGTCTATTTATATATATGTATACAACCTTTTTTGGAACATAAGATGTTGCGATTAATTAATTTGGTAGTACTCAGTTACGTTTACAAGTACTTTCAAATCGATTAATCGTACCTAACAAAGTTTGTGATATATATATATATATAAACAAACATATTTTTTGGAACATTTATGTTGGGATTAATCGATTTGGCAGCACTCGGTTACGTTTACAAGTACTTTCAAATCGATTAATCACATCTAACAAAGTGTGTGTGTGTGTGTGTGTGTTTCTATTTATATATATGTATACAACCTTTTTTGGAACATAAGATGTTGCGATTAATTAATTTGGTAGTACTCAGTTACGTTTACAAGTGCTTTCAAATCGATTAATCGCATCTAACAAAGTGTGTGTGTGTGTGTGTGTGTGTGTGTGTGTGTGTGTGTGTCTATTTATATATATGTATACAACCTTTTTTGGAACATCTATGTTGAAATTAATCGATTTGGTAGTTACATTTACAAGTGCTTTCAAATCGATTAATCGCATCTAACAAAGTGTGTGTGTGTGTGTGTGTGTGTCTATTTATATATATGTATACAACCTTTTTTGGAACATAAGATGTTGCGATTAATTAATTTGGTAGTACTCAGTTACGTTTACAAGTGCTTTCAAATCGATTAATCGTACCTAACAAAGTTTGTGATATATATATATATATATATATATAAACAAACATATTTTTTGGAACATTTATGTTGGGATTAATCGATTTGGCAGCACTCGGTTACGTTTACAAGTACTTTCAAATCGATTAATCACATCTAACAAAGTGTGTGTGTGTGTGTGTGTGTGTGTGTTTCTATTTATATATATGTATACAACCTTTTTTGGAACATAAGATGTTGCGATTAATTAATTTGGTAGTACTCAGTTACGTTTACAAGTGCTTTCAAATCGATTAATCGCATCTAACAAAGTGTGTGTGTGTGTGTGTGTGTGTGTGTGTGTGTCTATTTATATATATGTATACAACCTTTTTTGGAACATCTATGTTGAAATTAATCGATTTGGTAGTTACATTTACAAGTGCTTTCAAATCGATTAATCGCATCTAACAAAGTGTGTGTGTGTGTGTGTGTGTGTGTCTATTTATATATATGTATACAACCTTTTTTGGAACATAAGATGTTGCGATTAATTAATTTGGTAGTACTCAGTTACGTTTACAAGTGCTTTCAAATCGATTAATCGTACCTAACAAAGTTTGTGATATATATATATATATATATATATAAACAAACATATTTTTTGGAACATTTATGTTGGGATTAATCGATTTGGCAGCACTCGGTTACGTTTACAAGTACTTTCAAATCGATTAATCACATCTAACAAAGTGTGTGTGTGTGTGTGTGTGTGTGTGTTTCTATTTATATATATGTATACAACCTTTTTTGGAACATCTATGTTGCGATTAATTAATTTGGTAGTACTCAGTTACGTTTACAAGTACTTTCAAATCGATTAATCGCATCCAACATAAAGTTTGAAAATATGTATACACACATATGTTCATTTTTATGTTGCGATTAATCGATTTGAGAGCTCTAATGTTTACATTTGTCTTTTTTCATTTCTATCTGTAACTCAAAACATGAAACATCTTATGAGGGAAAATAAGCTCGTTTGACACATTTATCCACATTCATTCATTCATTTTAGAACACAACAGACCAATCAGAACACGGCTTTCGGTGTTCTGAAGTCATTTAACAAGTTGTTTCACGTTCTCAACGCAAAGAATGTTCCCAAACTTTTGTAGCACTTCAGTTTAACTCTTACCGGTTAGTGCTGTGCACAGAAACACACTGATGTTTTAACCTCGCTGTTCTCAGATCTGACAGATGAATGAGCGCATGTGCGTTAATGTGCATGAGACATAAACCTGAGCTGGAGTATTTACTCGGCCTGGATAATTCATCTAAACACGGAGCTGGAGAACACATCTAACTCACGTCCAGACCTGTGCCAGCTTTAAACACTGAACGGATCCTCCGTCTTAAAAGCATCATATATCGTCCAGAGCGGCCAGCGTTCCACGCACATTCCTCCTGCTCACACAGAACACATTTAACCACGGGAGTTTTGATAAGGATGTACAAATCCTTCGCTTTTCAAGACAAATAGGTGGTTTTGGTGCAGAGCAGCTTCACCCGAGCAGAGACGACATGGACTTGTTTAGTTTCAGCACGATGGAGCTCCATTATACAGCTGTCACACAGCGTTAGACGGGAACATCGGGCACTTTCATGTGCGGATTAACTGCTGCCCGGAGCTCGCCTCCGCTAATCCATTTCTCTCTCTAATAGCCACGACCAGGAGGAAGAATGCTGATGCTCGAGGAATCCAGACCAAGACCTCGACTGGACCTTCATTTTCATTTTTTTCATTTTTCGAGTCGAGGTTCGAAAAAACGAGGTTCAAGACCTCGACTGGACCTTCAGACTTCAGATCACTATATTGTTCTAGGTGGTCACTTGGGTATTTTGAGTCATTGCTGGGGAGTTATGCATTTGCAGTTACTAGAGTATTTTGGGTGGTTGCTAGGGAGTTACTATGCAGTTACTGTTTTGTTATAGGTGGTCACTGGGGTATTTTTGGGCGGCTGCTAGGGAGTTATGCATTTGGATTGCTATGATATTCTAGGTGGTTACTGGGGTATTTTGGGTGGTTGCTAGGGAGTTGCTATGCAGTTACTATGCTGTTCTAGGTGGTCACTAGAGTATTTTGAGTGGTTGCTAGTGAGTCATGCAGTTGCATTGCTATGATTTTGTAAGTGGCCACTAGGGTATTTTGGTTGGTTTATAGGGAATAACTATGGAGTTGCTATGATGCTCTAGGAGGTTGCTAGGGACATGCAATGCAGCTGGGTTTATATAGTAATGTAAGAACATGTTAGTTGTTAGGGAATTTATGTGGTGTTTCAGGGGCTTGCTAGAGTTTTTGGGTGGTTGCTAAGGAGTTACTTTGCAGTTGCTGTAGTATTATAAGTGGTCATTATGGTATTTTGGGTGGTTGCTAGGGAGTTGCTATGATGTTCTAAGGCGTTGCTAAATGTCTTGGATGGTTGCAATGCACTTGATTTGTTAAGGTGTTCAAGGTCTTTACTAGAGTTTTTGAGTGGTTGCTAGGGAGTAGCTATGCTGTTGCTTTGGTGTTCTGGGTGGTTGCTAGGGAGTAACTATGCAGTTCCTTTGCTATTTGGTTGTTCCTTGAGTATTTTGTTTGATTGCTAGGGAGTTGCTATGGTGTTCTGGGTGGTTGCTAGGGAGTAGCTATGCAGTTGCTTTGGTGTTCTGGGTGGTTGGTCCTTGAGTATTTTGTGTGATTGCTAGGGAGTTGCTATGGTGTTCTGGGTGGTTGCTAGGGAGTAGCTATGCAGTTGCTTTGGTGTTCTGGGTGGTTGGTACTAGAGTATTTTGTGTGATTGCTAGGGAGTTGCTATGGTGTTCTGGGTGGTTGCTAGGGAGTAGCTATGCAGTTGCTTTGGTGTTCTGGGTGGTTGGTACTAGAGTATTTTGTGTGATTGCTAGGGAGTTGCTATGGTGTTCTGGGTGGTTGCTAGGGAGTTGCTATGCATGGGTGTTTCTAGGTGTTTTATTCCAGTCTGGCATGAAAAGAGTCCCTTTAGTTCAGTGTTATAGGTGTGAACACATCACTAACCCTCAAAATAAACACTAGTAATAGTATTGTGATGTAAATGTATTTATGTTTTATAGAAACAGTGATTTTTATAACATTAGAAATACTTTAATCAGATCAAAGTGAGCATAAAATCAGCCAAATCAAATAACAGAGCTCATGTGAGGAGGAGAACAGCTGAGGCTGATGCCAATCTTTGTCTTAAAGCCCATATAAACAGTCCATCAGGCCTGTGAACAATAGCGTTAGTTTTGATGTTTGTGATTGAAGAGCAGCTGTTCAGCCAAAAACACTGAGAAAATTAGATCAAGGAATAAAAAGTGAATGACCAAAGTGCGTATTTTGTTTTCATTTAAGGGCATTTTAGGAACGTGTTGTTTCATTGGCTGAATAATCTCTTTATACTCACTTGTTAATGTTTCTCTGATATGACGTGAAACAATAGAAAGTGTTGGTCAGACGCTGGGCTCAGGGCTCATTTAGTGACCGCATGGCTCTTT
>CM074290.1:1771114-1786114 GCA_037194245.1 Opsariichthys bidens | reverse complement strand
TATATATATATATATATATATATATATATATATATATAATTTTTCTTTCATTTTTTAATTGTTTTTTAAGAAAATTAGAAAAAAAAGGTTTTGCATCAAGTGTAATTCATGATTCTGATCAGTTTTAGCAGATGAATTGTCGGGTGCAGATCTTATATTATCTTTGAAAGTAATTTGTTTTGTAAAAACTATTCCAGTTCTGGATCTTCACAGCATCTCTGATCATAAAAATACACTTATATTTTGATAATGGCGCGCAGAAGCTTTCCAGCACTGTACCTTCATCGTCTCTCTTGTCCAGAAGAACATAAAAGCTTCTAAAATCCTCCGCATTTGCTGCAAATGTTATTGCGTCAGAATTTCTGCGGTAATTATAATTATTGGCGGTGTGTCACACGAGACCCGTCTGAGCGGTCCGGCGGGATTCTGTGTGAAGTCGGACGGGTTTATATGTGTTTTTATCTCTCTTTATGATAATAATGCGCTGCTTTAACAGCCTCCCCTGAGACTCCAAACTGTGACACGGAGAGAAAGTGATCCGCGTCTCTGACCGAGAGAGAGCCGTCCGTCCGTCCGTCCGTCCGTCCGTCGCTTCGACAAACCCTCGCGAGAGGCCGCAGGTTGTGACGTGTCAAAGGCCTGGAGCCAGAGTAAAGCTTTGGGAACTGGCTAAACTTCTGCTGATCCCAACAAATCCAGTCGCACAGATGGAGAGAGAGTGATCACTGGATGTGTGGCCGAACCCAGAGTTCAGCTCCCGGCCGCGGGGATCAGGACGGTCATCGCTGCTCGGCGGTTGTTTTCTTTCATTCAAGCGTTTTATGCGATGAAATGCAAAACTTTTATTTTATTTTATTGTGCTGCATTGTTTATTTTACTTTCATTTATTTCAATGAAATAAATAGTGACATGTCAAACTTCCGACTTCTGACCAATGGCGTGAGTTTGGGGGCGGGACTCTCTGTTGATAGCCTGAAATGAAAGAGTTAATAAATCCGTCTGTCTCTGTCCCTCAACCGGCGCCTCCGGTTTGACCTTATGAAGCTTATGACCGACGTTTGCCAAGTTCCTGAAGCACGTGTTTGGGTGGATATTGAAGCCAGTTTTCACCACATAAAAACAATCATGCGTTTCTAAAATGCAAAGTTGAACATGTGACTTCAAAAAGTCAATTCTGGTATAAAAAGTTGAAATTATCACTTAAAAGTTAATATGATGACTTAAAATGTCTTAAGTCAATTATGACGTAAAATGTTGAAATTTTGACATAAAAAGTTGAAATTATGACTTAAAAGGTCAATTATAATTTAAAAAGTCAATTACAACTTTAAAAAATGAAATCATGACCTAAAAGTTGAAATGATAACTTAAAAAGTCAATTATGGTATAAGAAGTTGAAATTATCACTTAAAAAGTTGAAATTATGATTTAAAAAGTTAATGAATACTTCAAAAAAGTCAATTATGACAAAAATTTGAAAAAAATGACTTAAGTCAATTATGATGTAAAAAGTTGAAATTATGACTTAAAAAATCAATTACGACTAAAAAAGTCAATTATAACTTAAAAAGTCAATTATGGCAAAAAAAAAAATTGAAATTATAACTTAAAAAAGTCAATTATGGCATAAAATTTGTAAATTGTGACTTAAAAAGTCAATTATGATGTAAAAAGTTGAAATTATGACTTTAAAAAGTTGAAATTATGACATAAAAAGATTAAATTATTACTTAAATAGTTGAAATTATGACGTAAAAAAAGTTGAAATTATGACTTAAAAAAATCAATTACAACTAAAAAAGTCAATTATAACTTAAAAAGTCAATTATGGCAAAAAAAATTTTAATTATAA
The DNA here is from genome assembly GCA_037194245.1 of Opsariichthys bidens. Taxonomy (NCBI): domain Eukaryota; kingdom Metazoa; phylum Chordata; class Actinopteri; order Cypriniformes; family Xenocyprididae; genus Opsariichthys; species Opsariichthys bidens. Next base: position 1,784,262 of record CM074290.1, on the reverse strand, counting down.
CTTAAAAATGTCCATTATGGCATAACGTTTTTTAATTGTGACTTAAAAAGTAAATTATGATGTAAAAAGTTGAAATTATGACTTAAAAAGTTGAAATTATGACTTAAAAAGTTGAAATTATGACTTTAAAAGTGTAAATTATGACATGAAAAGTTGAAATTATGACTTAAAAAGTTGAAATTATGACTTTAAAAGTTGAAATTATGACATGAAAAGTTGAAATTATGACATAAAAGGTCAATTATAATTTAAAAAGTCAATCACAACTTTAAAAAATTAAATTATGACCTTAAAGTTGAAATGATAACTTAAAAAGTCAATTATGACATTAAAAGATGAAATCATGGCTTAATTTCAACTTTTGCAGAATTGACTTTTTATGACAGTTACGACTCGTGCGGTCGTTCCCGTGGCTCGCTCCGGTCCCGCGGGAGGACTCGCGGGTGGCCCGGGTCAGACGGGTCTGGCGCTGCTGCTGCTGCTGCTGCTCTATAAAAAGAGAAGTCGGATCAGTTCCACCAAACAGATTTTATCTGGTGTCCTCGCCGAGCTATTTTCTGCCGTCTCCTGAGGCGCATTCCGGAGGCAGAGCCGGGATAACTGTTCCCGATTAAAGCCAACACATACTCCAATCAGCTGCACAGGAATAGAATCTCAGGCACGCAGTAAACAGAAGAGCTTCTCCAGATCAACACCAGGAGAATTACCATCAATGTAACGTTTCATTCATCAAAATAAATAAAGTTCGATAATAACAATAACCTGAACTGGTCAAACAATCCCGATCTATCTCTAGTTTCGGACACACTCTCTTTTCACGTCTAATCAGAAAACCACAATGGAAATTAGCGAGTGAAATCAGGAGCTTGACCTCTGACCTCCCTGATCCTCACCGTCCCGTATGAGTTACAGACGGGGTCGCCGGAGGGTCGAGGGGACGCGCGGACGGCGGACAGTGAGGCAGTGTTTACTCTGCAGCGGCCGCAGGGGTCACGGGGTCGCCCTCGTTTCCCTCCAAAACACAGCAAACTCATAAAAGCAGGACTGAGCCGCGGCCATGATCTGATTTCTCAGACGGGCGTTATTGCAAAATAAATCTGGAGAAGTTTTACTGCTTTATTTTGCAATAGTGACCATCTGACTCGCATTAAACCGTTACAGTACAACATGATATTAGACAGTCAAAAATAAAGTCGTTCAAGTGCTTACGTTAATTCAACACAAAACTATAAAATATGCAATGAAATAAAAATAATACAATTAAATGGAATAATTAGACCACTGAATGACTGATCAGAAAATAATAATAATAATAATAATAATAGCTTCAAAAGTAGAAAGTGAAGCACAAAAATAAATTCAAATACTTGCACTGTGAGACAATAAAGTAAAATATACAATAAAATAAAGTAAAATATATAATGAAATAAAGTGAAATATCTAATAAAATAAGTAAAATATACAGTAAAATAAAATTAAAATACAATAAAATAAATGATTAGATCATTGTATGACCTATGGCACAAAAATAAAGCCATTCAAATGCTTGCCCTAATTAATGAAAAAAAGAAAGAAAGAAAGAAAAATTTGTAATAAAATGCAATAAAATAAAATGCAAAAAAAATAAAATACAATAAAATAAAATGTAATAAAATGCAATAAAATAAAATGCAAAGAAATAAAATACAATAAAATGCAAGAAATAAAATGCAATAAAATAAAATGCAATAAATAAAATGCAATAAAATAAAATACAATAAAATGCAATAAAATAAAATGTGATAAAATGCAATAAAATTCAGTAAAATAAAATAAAAATAACGCAGCTAAACACATGCATGAAAAAATATGTCATAGCCACAAATGAACGATTTGTTCCCACGACTTACTAATATGTCAGCACGTTTCCCTCATTTTTAAGTAAATCATGCGCAGGATATCATAATTCACTCTCTGGATTTAATAAATCGTGTCCATATTGTAATAATGAATTCCCTTGTTTTAGTTTCATCAAAACGAGTGAACAAATATTCATAAGATTGAAAGACTGACCGGACATGGTTCAGCATCACTAACTATCATTACGAGACGTGTAATAATATTAATGACCATCATCACATCTCTGGGTGAACTGTCCCTTTAAGAAGGGAAATCCAGCCGTTTGTTACAGATGTGATTCCTGGTAAACACAGCTGACGGTGGATTTCAACAAGCCGTTTGAATGTAAGCCTCCAAATGTCCCGTCATAATCCCTGACCTCGGCTTCACCTGCGGCTCTGACCCGCCGGACCGTCGTGCATTCACTCAGATGAGCTGGTTCTGAGCGTCTCCTGAAGTCACATGGTGCTTTCCATTGTTTATTTCCGCTCCAATCATACGTTCAAGAGTGTTTTAGGTTTATGAATCTCATGAGTTAAACTTGGGTACTTCAGCAGATCACTGGCTCTTTCTGGACCGGACCGAACCGCCGTGATCCTGGACCGAGCGAAGAAAGCTTTAACACAGCATGAATAAAGATGGACTGGAGAACTAGGGGTGAGAAGAGGCGGTCAGGACAGTGAAACACTGTTCGCTGAAGGACTTTCCACACCAACACCTGCTTCTACTTACAGGACACACCAGAACCCACTTCCCAAAGCCAATAAACCTCGAAATACAGGAATCAGCATTCCAACAGCTTCCTTAAGACCCAGAGCAGGAAAACTGGGTTCTTCAATAGCATTCAGTGGACAGTTTTGATCATTTGCATGTTTTTTCAGGTCGGGTCGGGTCACGAGGGCTGCTGTAAACATGACGATCCCTCCGAAGATCCGAGAGTTTGCCTTCAGGCGCTGAACAGAAAGGGCGTTTTTGGGTTTTAAGAGGCCGTATGTTGTGTAAATAGAGAGCAGGCCGAGCGTCGCTGGCATCGGGTTAATCTGATGAGGATTAAGAGCCCGAGTCCTGAGGGAGGCCCGGATCCTCTCGGCTCGAGGGCCAGCTGTCACGGAGCCGCTCCGGGACGCGTCTGATTGAAGCCCGAGCACAGCGGGACCTGCTGCGCCTCATGATGAGGGCAGGACTGCTGGAGCTACACTGACCGGCACCGGACAGAAACACAAACTAAAAATAAAGTAAAGTATAAAAAAGCATTTCTCAACCCCATTATTTTAACTTGATGTGCTAATGACACGTCAAAAACGCTTCACTCATGTCTGTTGACGTCTCACTGAAGGGCCAAAAATACAGTAAAATCTGAAATATTTTTACAATGTAAATCATCTGATCTTTGCTGAATAAAAGAATTACTTTCTATTTTTTAAAAATCAATAATCAATAGTTTTTTTTGGGTTTGGACCTTTTGTCTGCTTCTTCATCTGACGTGCTCTTTATTTTCCCAGCGGTCCCAGCTGATGCTCCGTCTCAACTCGTCAGATGTGTGCAGATTCAGCACATCTGTCACTCGTTTTCTGTCGGTGTGAGGCGATCAGGGCTGCGGCGGGAACAGTTCTGCTGTGGTGCGCAAAATACAACCAAACAAGCACATAAATTATGTGGATCGTTGAGTGGAGGCTGATTAAGTCATAGACGAGCTGAAATCAAGAGCTGGTGCTGCGGCGGGTAGAGTTAAACATGAGAAGTGAAGTCATGGTGTTGCTATGTGGCTGCTAAGGTATTCGGAGAGTGGTTGCTAGGGTGTTGCTAGGGTATTTTGGGTGTTTGTTAGAGTGTTAAACAGCCTGGATGTTTACAGCATCAAAACATTCATTTCCGGGTGGTTACTAGGTAGTTGTTAGGGTGTTGCTATGTGGTTGCTATGGTACTCTGAGTAGTTGCTAGGGTGTTGCTAGGGTATTTTAGGTGTTTCTTAGAGTGTTAAACAGCCTGGATGTTTACAGCATCAAAACATTCATTTCCGGGTGGTTACTAGGTAGTTGTTAGGGTGTTGCTATGTGGTTGCTTTGGTACTCTGAGTAGTTGCTAGGGTGTTAATAGGGTATTCTGGGTGTTTGCTAGGGTGTGAAACAGTCTTGATGTTTACAGCATCAAAATATTCATTTCTGGGTGGTTACTAGGCAGTTGTTAGGGTGTTGCTATGTGGTTGCTAGGGTGTTAATAGGGTATTCTGGGTGTTTGCTTGGGTGTTAAAAGTTTGAAGTAGTTTTCGGTTTGTATTTTGGGTGGCTACTAGGAGGTTGTTAGTGTGTTGCTATATGGTTGCTAAGGTATTCTGAGTGGTTGCTAGAACCATGTAACATTGAACACTTCACGTTTTTCAATCAAGACAGGAAATGCACTTGTCTTGAGTTTCTCTTCCTGATTTGATTTAATGTCTTCTGACCACTGTCCCGTGTTTTGACTGACCACTCGCTCTCTCTCTCTCTCTCTCTCTCTCTCTCTCTCTCTCCAGAGCTCCAGTTTCTGCTGATGTCTGCAGTGCTCTTTGACCTGGATGTGAGAGATGCTGTCAACAGTCTGCAGGACGGACAGATGCCATCCTTTCATCGTGTGGGAAAGAATCACAGAGTTTTCTGAAAGTCCTTCATGATCGTCTCTTGTTCTTCTGTTCATCCAGAGCCGGACTGCAGCTTGACTGGATTCTGTAAACACCATCAATTACAACAGCAATTAATCATTCATTTGTTTGAAGAAATCATATTATTTTCTTGCAAATGTGTTTTGACTGGTCACTATGGTGTTCTGGTGGTTGCAAAGAGGTTCTGACTGGTGTCTAGGGTGTTGCTATGTGGTTGCTTGAATGTTCTGGTGGTTGCCAAGGTGTTTTGACTGGTCACTAGGGTGTTTTGGTAGTTGCAAAGATGTTCTGAGTGGTTGTTAGGGTGTTGCTATGTGGTAGCTTTAGTGTTCTGGTTGGTGCAAAGCGGTTCTGACTGGTTGCTATGGTATTCTGGAGGTTGCAAAGATGCTCTGACTGGTTGCTAGGGTGTTGCTATGTGCTTGCTAGGGTGTTCTGGTGGTTGCAAAGAGCTTCTGACTGGTTGCTGGGTTGTTTTGACTGGTTGATAGGGTGTTGTTATGTGGTTATCAGGATGTTCAGCAGGTTAAAGGTATTTTGACTGAATAATTCACGTCTGGAGCACAAACGCTTCATTAAATGCTTTCAGGTTTGTTCGGAGCGGTAGTGTTTGTCTAGTGTGTTGAGTGGAGTTCAGGTCTGTTTCTCTTGCCTTCATTTTCCTTCTCCTGGTTAGTTCAGGATTAGCGACTGTTTTCCATTTGCCGCTGTAGATCAGATATCCACAGGTCCACATCACCGAGTCCATATAAGGCCAGGGAGCAGAACACAGGAGGACACATTTGACTGCTTACCCACTGCTGTATTTACATGTAGTGTGTGTGTGTGTGTGTGTGTGTGTGTGTTCCCAGATGAGCGTTTCATTGCTCAGGACTTCTTATGTTACATCTTTATTTCTCCTAAACTTCCTCATAAAAATAAAACAGGCCCGCGTGAGTCACCTGTCATCATCCATTAAGAATATAGAGCTATAAAGTGAATGTGGAGAAGATCATTAGAGGAGAAACGTTTGATTTCATATCACACTTTTTCTCCATTCAGTCTCGTCGCTCTCTAGGATAAACGTCTCATTTGTGATTTTTAAAGTCCGTATCTGAGCACACAGGAAAGTGACTCCAGAACGCACTTTATTATACTCACTAGAGTTTAAATAAGCGTCTAGTGTACTAGTTTGCGGTCTAGACTCCCGTATGCTGTACGACATGACGAACCGAGGCAATAATCTCGCCACTTCCATCCCTGCAGTGCTTTTCCAGCAGTTCTCTCCCCACGGTCAAATAGACGTTTGATTGGTCATGAAGTTGTTGACCTACAGTTTTAAGGTTAATCAGTCTGGAAGAGGTGTCGTGTTTCTTTTCTTTCCTTCCTCAAAGAAAATAAATAATAAATAAAGCTTCATAAATCCTCGCGTCACCTTGTGTAAACGTTTGTTCTAGAGGAACAGGGCGCTCATTCAACACGCGTCCACCAGCGCTGACCTGGACGTGACGCTGAACTCATGTAGACCCGTACAGAAGACAGTCGGGTTCTTATTTTCCAGCGAGGTGATTGATATTTATATTTTAACAGTGAAGCAGAGACTGGGAAAACCAGACAGACGAAGTCAACTGTTGTATTCTACATTCAGATCCAGATCCACATTCCTATGTATTTTATGCAAAGTTAAGGACATCTACCCACATACTGACAAAGAGTGAGTTTGTTTGTTTTTGTCATTTTGTTTCGCTTGTTCTGGTGGTTGCGAAAGTGTTTTGACTGGTTGTTAGGGTGTTGCTATGTGGCTACAAAGTTGTTTTGACTTGTTGCTAGGGTGTTGTTATGTGGCTACAAAGGTGTTTTGACTGGTTGCTAGGGTGTTGCTATGTGGCTACAAAGGTATTTATTGACTGGTTGCTAAAGTGTTTCTGTGTTGTTGCTAGGGTGTTCTGGTGGTTGCAACGGTGTTTTGACTGGTTGCCAAGGTGTTGCTAAGTGGCAGCAAAGGTGTTTTTACTGGTTGCTAAGATGTTGCTATGTGGCTGCAAAAGTGTTTTGACTGGTTGCCAAGGTGTTGCTATATTGTTGCTAGGGTGTTCTGGTGGTTGCAACGATATTTTGACTGGTTGCCAAGGTGTTGCTATGTGGCATTAGAGGTTTTTTGACTGGTTTCTAAGATGTTGCTATGTGTCTACAAAGGTGTTTTGACTGGTTGCTAGGATGTTGCTATGTTGTTTGCAAGGGTGTTTTGGTGGTTGCAACGATGTTTTGACTGGTTTTCAAGGTGTTGCTATGTGGCATCAGAGGTGTTTTGAATGGTTGCTAGAGTATTGCTATGTTGTTGCAAGGGTGTTCTGGTGGTTGCAACAGTGTTTTGACTGGTTGCTAAGATGTTGCTATATTGTTGCTAGGGTGTTCTGGTGGTTGCAAAAGTGTTTGGACTAGTTGCCAATCTGTTGCTATGTGGCAGAAAAGGTGTTTTGACTGGTTGCTAAGATGTTGCTATGTGACTGCAAAAGTTTTTTGACTGGTTGCTAAGGTACTGCTATATTGTTGCTAGGGTGTTCTGGTGGTTGCAAAAGTGTCTGGACTGGTTGCTATGGTGTTTCTAGGGTGCTCTGGTGGTCTCAAAGGTGTTTTGTCTGGAAGCAAGAGTCTTGCTATGTGGCTACAAATGTGTTTTTACTGGTTGTTAGGGTGTTGCTATGTTGTTTGCAAGGGTGTTCTGGTGGCTGTAAAGCTGTCTGGTGGCTAAGGTGCTGGTATGTGGCTACAAAGGTGTTTTAACCAGTTGCTAGGGTGTTGCCATGTGGTTGCAAAAGTGGTTTCTAGGGTCTTCTGAACAGAAAGATAAAGCCAACTGTTGCATTTTGCACTCAACTTTAGTTTGTTGAAAAATTCTTATGAATGTTACTTACATGCTAAAGTTAAGCACGACTTCCGTTATATTAAGCATGAGTAAGTTTGTTGTGCTGGTTAAGACCCGGGTGTGCGTGATTATTTCATTAGCACCGGCTAATTGACCCTCAGCAGTAACTAAAGAGCGGCTGTGTTTCCCAGAAGCGCTTCGTTTGTGGGGCTTTTAGCGTTTAATTGTCGGCAGTCAAAGTCTCGGCGGACTCTATTACAGTGATGTATGGAGTAATTCTTCCAGGAGACGGAGAGCCGTCGTAACACACACACATCAAGTCATGTGGCCATTAAAGCCTTCCCAGAATGCCCTCTGTGAACACTGAAGGAGGGAAATAAACAGAGCTGTACCAGCGAGATCTCATTAATGATTCTGCAGTGACACTCAGATCGAATGATCCCAGCGTTCATTTCACTGGATCAAACTATTTCTCCACGTGAATATTAGGAGAAACATCTGTGAAGCAACTGAGAACTGAGTCTTGTGAGGTCTGATGTTCGTCTGGCACTGAATAAGTTTGCTAGTTGTGTTGATAAGCGAGCGGTGAGCGTGAAATGTCTTGAACACACTCCGAGAGCTCAGTAAAGCGTGTTTTGTGGGTTTAATCGTTTGCTTGTTTGATCTGCAAAGTCGGCAGAAGCGTGGGAGAAATAACACTGACTCTAGTTCAGCCCTGGCTTGATTTTTCCGACTAAAGCTTTTTTGTGTTCTGATCTCTAGATTCAGCTCCTTCAGTGACAGTAAGTCTGAGATGTTGTGGCATGTGAGTGGGGAACAGCATTCTTCACATTTAGGGTTCAAAATGTCAAGATTCAAAGCAGCTTTCAAAGGTAGAGCACGTTCGGAATGACGCTTTATGACGCTCGCCGCTGTAAAATGTGTTTGTGTTGAGTTCAGAGAGAAGAGAATGTTCAACCTTTAACACCAAGAGAGTTCGTTCCTGAAAACATAAATCAAAGCTTCGTCATGTCGAACATCTTAAAACGGTGTTCGTTTGGTTTTCCTGAGGTGAGTCTTCGCGTGAGCCCCAGGGGCGGCTGGGTAATTACTCGTGAGTCATGAAGCTCGCGTTGAGATCATTGTGTTTTGGCTGGCGTCATTTAAACGCCACTTACTCTCTTTGTGACGTGTTTGTGCACAACATTCACCATAGATCTCCTGCATTCATTTACCGTGGTAAGTGCAGTGTAAAGCATGACTGTGGTAATCTTTCTGTGTATTTCACCATCTAATGCCGTCACGGTAATTTGTGAACTGTGTTGAGTCTCGCTCTCTGATTGAGCTGTTAAACGTCTCTGGATTCTGCTGCCCTGTGGAGCGTGACCTTTGACCCCGCCGGGCCCAGGGTTCATGTGGCTTTGAACCCGCGGGCGATCGGGTGAGGGGAATCCTGGGAATAAAATGGAGGGTTAAAGGTTCAAGTGCTCTAGAAAACAGTCTCTAAAGTGGCTCTTAAACATCTGAGGTTAAAGCCCTCGGGTACGTCACAGGATCGTTATGAATTTTACTACAGTACTGCAGGGTTATTATTGTTAAAGCTAAAACCATTAAAAAATGTTACATGAAATAAAATGAAATATATAATTATAACTGGATCATCTACAACTAATAAATAAAAACTTGTAAATAGTATGCCGGCAAAATTATTCAAACTTCACCTAAAATGAAAGTGAAAACAAAATGTAAACATAAAAACTAAAATATTAGATTGAAAATATGAATCTGAATGATTGAATTCTGAATCCTTTGGTCTGAACAGCCTCGTCGCTTCTGAGGTTAGTGAACCGTCAAACAGTCTTTTCCTGATGTTTATTAGCATTCCCTTTATACAGTTAATTTTATATGGATATGGATTTTTAATTACAAATAAATAAAATACAGATTCAAATAGTTTCTAAAGAAAATATGCCTGCTTTCTAGGCTGTTCTGATTGGTTGCTAGAGTGTTGCTATGTTGTTCCTATTCTGGGAGGTTGCTTGGGTGTATTGAGTTGTTGCCAGGTTGTTGATTAGCACTTTCTAGTGTGTTTTGACTGGTTTCTAGGGCGTTGCTATGCTGTTCCTAGAGTTCTGGGAGGTAGCTTGTTGTTGCCAGGATGTTGCAAAGTAATTTCTAGGGTCATTTGTTGCTAGGGTGTTGCTAGGATGTTGCTAGAGTGTTCTGGGAGGTTGCTTTGGTGTTCCGAGTTGTTGCCAGGATGTTGCTAAGTAATTTCTGAGGTCATTCGTTGCTAGGGTGTTGCTATGCTGTTCCTAGAGTGTTCTGGGAGGTTGCTTTGGTGTTCTGAGCTGTGGCCAGGATGTTGCTAAGTAATTTCTAGGGTCATTCGTTGCTAGGGTGTTGCTATGCTGTTCCTAGAGTGTTCTGGGAGGTTGCTTTGGTGTTCTGAGCTGTGGCCAGGATGTTGCTAAGTAATTTCTGAGGTCATTCGTTGCTAGGGTGTTGCTATGCTGTTCCTAGAGTGTTCTGGGAGGTTGCTTTGGTGTTCTGAGCTGTGGCCAGGATGTTGCTAAGTAATTTCTGAGGTCATTCGTTGCTAGGGTGTTGCTATGCTGTTCCTAGAGTGTTCTGGGAGGTTGCTTTAGTGTTCTGAGCTGTGGCCAGGATGTTGCTAAGTAATTTCTAGGGTCATTCGTTGCTAGGGTGTTGCTATGCTGTTCCTAGAGTGTTCTGGGAGGTTGCTTTAGTGTTCTGAGCTGTGGCCAGGATGCTGCTAAGCAGTTTCTTAGGTGTTCTGGGTGGTTGTTTTGACAGTTTTAGGGCATTTATAGCATCTTTTCTTCTCTCTGGCATTCTCTCATGCTTTTGCTCTTCTAAAAACAGTAACATTTCAAACGAGAAACAGACCTCAGATGTGGGTCAGATGGCAAGGAGGGAATAGCTGTCAATCAAGCACTCCAGCGCTCATATCCACAGAGAAACAAAACTCCAAGATGACTTCGTGACTTTTCAGGTGATGTCATACATTTTCACGAGCGTTAGTCACCGATGATCTGTGAGGAATCGTCTCCATAAACGAGAAAAATATGGGCTGGCAGGAAAGATCCGATCTGATAGTGTGTTTGCGAGAGATCAGCGTTTGCTCACACGGACTCTCTGAATGCCGGTTTTGTTCGTCTTCCCTCCACAACAAAGCGCCGGTGCCTCCATTTTCACTGTGAAATCTGAGCTGGGAATGATATCAAGATCTGCTGCATCCGTGGTGGATTCTGTCGTGTGTTTCCCTCATGCCCATCTGAACTTGTCTGCCGGCTTTGCATCTTCATGCGTCTCTGTTGAGTCGTCTCACACACATATTGAGTACATTTATCATCGTCTTCATAACGCTCCATCATCATTTCAGTGAATCCACAGCCGCTGTCCAGGTGTGTGTTTGTGTGGTCTGTTTCTGCTGGGATTTTATGTTTTGGGGTCAAAACAACATTGTGTATATATTTTACAATATATTATATTTTTTCCGTTCCACAGGCAATAGATGGTCATGCGCGTTTGGAGAGATAATGCGATGTGACGCGGCGTGTGGAGGTCGTCTCCCCTCGATACTCGCGGATCTGTTCTGACCTAAATACACGACCGCACCCACCGGCTCCAGAAACAAGAGCCGCTCAGAGACTGAACTGAGTGGAACCATGTGAGAATCACACAACATTACATGTGGAGGCATTTGAGATGCTTTAGAAAGAGTCTCTTCTCTTCGCCAAGGCTGCATTTATTTGATCAAAAATACAGTAAAAATGTGAAATATTATTCTAATGTAAATCATCTGTTTTCTATGTGAATTTATAATAAAGTATAATTTATATCCAGTGATCAAAGCTGAATTTTCTGCATCATTACTGCAGTCTTCAGAGTCACATGATCCTTCAGAAATCTCTCTAATATGATGATTTGAAGAAACACTGATCATTATTATTACACATTTTTCTGGAAAGCATTTATTTAAAATAGAATCTTTTGTAACATTATAACTGGCACTTTTGATCAATTAAATATAAAATTATTCATTTAAATTCATTTAAACACTTAATCCAGATTTTTGAATAGTGATATTAAGCATCAAAAACTTTCAGCATTGGTAACAATAAGACATTATTGCAGAATTTAAATGCCGTTTTATTAAAATAAAAATAATATAATAACAAAAACATTTTAAATGCACAGGTGCTGGTCATATGATTAGAATATCATCGAAAAGTTGATTTTTTTCACTAATTCCATTCAAAAAGAGAAACTTGTGTATTATATTCATTCATTACACACAGACTGATATATTTCAAATGTTTATTATAACTGATCCCAAATTCAGGGAAGATATTCAATGATATTATTTTTGACTGTTTATTTTATATGATATATATTTTTATTTTAGTACTTTTAGTTTAGTATTTTGTATGCGTGTGTGTGTTTTTTCAGACTGGTGTTTTAATCGTGATGTGGAAGCGTGTTCACGTCGGCGTGACGACTCGTTTCTCACAGATGACACGTCATTGTTCACGCCGTCTTCCCTCAGCTGCCGTGTCCTCGTCTCCGTCTGATAAGCCATTTGGTGTTTCTCTTCTCCTGCTATGAGGACATTTGCTCAGTGTTTTGTCTTTACCCAGAGGGCCACGAACACAAACACTTCACACTTCAGCTGCCTCTGCTCTGAAATCACCTCCACTTCTCAAGCTCACACCAGAAACGCAGTTTTCAGTGTCAAAAAGCGTCTGACATCACTCCTCAGGTCACCTTTGACCCTTGATTCATGCATTATGCTTTGTGTCTCGACCGTATTAAAGTGTGAAAACAGAGTTTTAGTGGTAGTTTTAATCTCCGCTCCATTATGCTGCTGACAGACTGTGTCCTCCATGATGGAAGAGTCTGTCGGCCGTCGCCGCGCCGCTTCATCCATCAATCCTCCATCAACCCACAGCCGGTGATGATGAGGAAGAAAGCAGGGAGGATGATGATGATGATGGATCAGACTTTAAGAGCAGTTTCACCGTTACACTGCACAAAAAAACCTAGGATGGTGAATTAATGTTTAATAAAATATTTATAACAATTAAATGGATATATTTTAATAAATTATTTAAAATTAAATAAAAGCAAAAAACAGTAAACATTTTTTAAATATAATTTGAAGATAATTCATTTTAATAATATTTAATATTGATACATATATATATATAATTCTGGATTTATATGTAATTAAATAATTAAATGTATTTTTTTAAATACTTTTCACTAATAATATTTATATGTATATAAATATTTAATATTTATAATAAAATAATAGAATATTATTTGTAAATAAATTATTATTTAAATAATTATATATATATATAATTATCTGTGAATTTATATTATGTATTACATTTATTAATAACATTTTAATGCAATTGAAATTTTAATGAATTACTTACAATTACATCATTAAAAGTAAAATATTATATACATATATATAATTAGTGGTGGATTTATATTTAATACATTTTAATAAATGTACAATAATTAGATAAATATTTTAACCCTTACTTTCAATTAAAAATATCAATAAATTAAATTGTAATTGTAATAATATTTTTATTTTAATAAATTAATATCTTTTAAATATTATTTTCAATAAAATAATAAAATATTATTTTAAAATTAATTTTTAAGTTTATTTTTTCATTTAAATGTATTTAATTAAATTAAAATCTTAATAATTATAATCTGATAATGATTTGTGTGTTTATTTATATATATATATATATATATATA
>CM074290.1:1723614-1763614 GCA_037194245.1 Opsariichthys bidens | reverse complement strand
TGAAAATATGCCCAAAACTCAAAATGTGACCCAATCCTGAGATCGACTGACCGCTGAAGCATTAAACGAGAGAAAGTCAGCGGTTCGAGAGCTAATGTTGAGTTAAAGCTGGCAGGCTGAACTAGCGTCTGCATTAGCATGTTTGCTTTAGTAATGACTTAAGTCAATTATGGCATAAAAAGATTCAATTATGACTTAAAAAGACAATTATGGCAAAAAAACCTGAAATTATAACGTAAAAAACTCAATTATGGCATAAAAAACTTAAATTGTGACTTAAAAAGTCAATTATGATGTAAAAAGTTGAAATTATGACATAAAAAGTTAATGAATACTTCAAAAAAGTAAATTATGACAAAAAGTTGAAATTATGACTTAAAAAATCAACTATAACTTAAAATGTCAATTATGGCATAAAAAATTTAAATTGTGACTTAAAAAGTCAATTATGATGTAAAAAGTTGAAATTATGACAAAAAGTTGAAATTATGATTTTAAAAAGTTGAAATTATGACAAAAAGTTGAAATTATGATTTTAAAAAGTTGAAATTATGACAAAAAGTTGAAATTATGACAAAAAGTTGAAATTATGATTTAAAAATCGTTGGAGGGAAATGTGGTTCAAAGTCATGAAAATTTGCCCAAAACTCAAAATGTGACCCAATCCTGAGATCGACTGACCGCTGAAGCATTAAACGAGAGAAAGTCAGCGGTTCGAGAGCTAATGTTGAGTTAAAGCTGGCAGGCTGAACTAGCGTCTGCATTAGCATGTTTGCTTTAGTAATGCGAACTCGTGGGTCAGTCGGCGGCGCTGTACGGCGGCTCCAGCAAACACGCGAGCCTCGGGTTTGAGGTCCGGACTGCCGTATGTGTTTGTTTGCTTTACTTCCTTTGTTTATTCTAGAGATTTCCTGAGTAAACTCAGCGCAGCAGGATCGCTGTTTTGGTGGAGATGTCGGTCAATTACGTCAAATAAGAGTGACCAGCTCCTGCTGAGCGAGGGTTTGTTTCTCTGCCTCAGTCAGAGTGACCTTCATTTTTGGGAGGACGAAACTTTTGGAATAAGCGTGTGACTAAACAAACGACGGCCCTCATCCGGAAACCGCTCGATTAATTATTGGAAGGAATAAAAAAAGCTGTAGTTTTCCATTCAAAGAGCAAAATCCATCTGGAGATGAGGGGGGGGGGGGGGGGGGATGAAGAACTTGTGCGGGTTCTCCAGTGGGACGTTGGGAAGTGGTCCACGGCTAAACGGCATCTTTGCCTAATTAGCAAGAGTTTGTTGGAGCTCTTACCCTGCGGGAGACGCTCTGAGCTCTCAATCTTATTTAGAGGATTAAACCTCCAGTCCACACGTCCTGAATCCAGGGTGCCGGAAGTTCCCGCTCCCGCTTTCACAATCCAGTGTGTCATTAGTGAAAATGTGTTCGCTCCCGCTGGCCGGCCCGTGCTAATCCTGACCGGCTAATTGAGCTTCAGTCTGAAAGGGAATGTCACTTCCATGTAAATAAAATACCGCTTACGATTAAAACCTAAAAATAACCGTTACGGAACATATTATTGTACGTGTTGTTCAAAGTTCTGGGAACGTACGTTTATGTAAATTAAAGTAACGCGAACATTGCTGGGACGTTCACCGCGACGACTGTAACAACAACGATAAAGATGTTGTTCTGAGTCTCAGAGAATAGTCGGATCACTGGAACCACTTTCAGAACGATTTTCTCCAGCTGATTAACGATACAAACACTGACAACCAATCAGAATCCTTCCTGCTTTAAAGCGCGCGAGCATTCAAAGCGGCGGACGACGAAACTTTTAATAAACAGAACGAAATCATGCGCTGTTGTGGACGATAATATAGTTATCGTTATAGCTATCGTTGGTGTGGATGCTAATATTGTTATTGTTGTAGTTGTCGTCCGTTGGTGTGAACGCTAATGTAGCTATCGTTATATTTATCGTCCGTTGGTGTCGATGCTAATACAGTTATTGTTGTAGTTGTCGTCCGTTGGTGTGAACGCTAATGTAGCTATCGTTATATTTATCGTCCGTTGGTGTCGATGCTAATACAGTTATTGTTATAGTTGTCGTCCGTTGGTGTGAACGCTAATGTAGCTATCGTTATATTTATCGTCCGTTGGTGTCGATGCTAATACAGTTATTGTTGTAGTTGTCGTCCGTTGGTGTGAACGCTAATGTAGCTATCGTTATATTTATCGTCCGTTGGTGTCGATGCTAATACAGTTATTGTTATAGTTGTCGTCCGTTGGTGTGAACGCTAATGTAGCTATCGTTATATTTATCGTCCGTTGGTGTCGATGCTAATACAGTTATTGTTATAGTTGTCGTCCGTTGGTGTGAACGCTAATGTAGCTATCGTTATATTTATCGTCCGTTGGTGTCGATGCTAATACAGTTATTGTTATAGTTGTCGTCCGTTGGTGTGAACGCTAATGTAGCTATCGTTATATTTATCGTCCGTTGGTGTCGATGCTAATACAGTTATTGTTATAGTTGTCGTCCGTTGATGTGAACGCTAATGTAGCTATCGTTATATTTATCGTCCGTTGGTGTCGATGCTAATACAGTTATTGTTATAGTTGTCGTCCGTTGGTGTGAACGCTAATGTAGCTATCGTTATATTTATCGTCCGTTGGTGTCGATGCTAATACAGTTATTGTTATAGTTGTCGTCCGTTGGTGTGAACGCTAATGTAGCTATCGTTATATTTATCGTCCGTTGGTGTCGATGCTAATACAGTTATTGTTATAGTTGTCGTCCGTTGGTGTGAACGCTAATGTAGCTATCGTTATATTTATCGTCCGTTGGTGTCGATGCTAATACAGTTATTGTTATAGTTGTCGTCCGTTGATGTGAACGCTAATGTAGCTATCGTTATATTTATCGTCCGTTGGTGTCGATGCTAATACAGTTATTGTTATAGTTGTCGTCCGTTGATGTGAACGCTAATGTAGCTATCGTTATATTTATCGTCCGTTGGTGTCGATGCTAATACAGTTATTGTTATAGTTGTCGTCCGTTGGTGTGAACGCTAATGTAGCTATCGTTATATTTATCGTCCGTTGGTGTCGATGCTAATACAGTTATTGTTATAGTTGTCGTCCGTTGGTGTGAACGCTAATGTAGCTATCGTTATATTTATCGTCCGTTGGTGTCGATGCTAATACAGTTATTGTTATAGTTGTCGTCCGTTGGTGTGAACGCTAATGTAGCTATCGTTATATTTATCGTCCGTTGGTGTCGATGCTAATACAGTTATTGTTATAGTTGTCGTCCGTTGGTGTGAACGCTAATGTAGCTATCGTTATAGTTATCGTCCGTTGGTGTGAACGCTAATGTAGCTATCGTTATATTTATCGTCCGTTGGTGTCGATGCTAATACAGTTATTGTTATAGTTGTCGTCCGTTGATGTGAACGCTAATGTAGCTATCGTTATATTTATCGTCCGTTGGTGTCGATGCTAATACAGTTATTGTTATAGTTGTCGTCCGTTGATGTGAACGCTAATGTAGCTATCGTTATATTTATCGTCCGTTGGTGTCGATGCTAATACAGTTATTGTTATAGTTGTCGTCCGTTGGTGTGAACGCTAATGTAGCTATCGTTATATTTATCGTCCGTTGGTGTCGATGCTAATACAGTTATTGTTATAGTTGTCGTCCGTTGGTGTGAACGCTAATGTAGCTATCGTTATATTTATCGTCCGTTGGTGTCGATGCTAATACAGTTATTGTTATAGTTGTCGTCCGTTGGTGTGAACGCTAATGTAGCTATCGTTATATTTATCATCCGTTGGTGTCGATGCTAATACAGTTATTGTTATAGTTGTCGTCCGTTGGTGTGAACGCTAATGTAGCTATCGTTATAGTTATCGTCCGTTGGTGTGAACGCTAATGTAGCTATCGTTATATTTATCGTCCGTTGGTGTCGATGCTAATACAGTTATTGTTATATTTATCGTCCGTTGGTGTGAACGCTAATATAGCTATCGTTAAATTTATCGTCCGTTGGTGTGAACGCTAATGTAGCTATCGTTATATTTATCATCCGTTGGTGTCGATGCTAATACAGTTATTGTTATATTTATCGTCCGTTGGTGTGAACGCTAACATAGCTATCGTTAAATTTATCGTCCGTTGGTGTGAACGCTAATGTAGCTATCGTTATATTTATCATCCGTTGGTGTGGACGCTAATGTAGCTATCGTTATATTTATCGTCCGTTGGTGTGGACGCTAATGTAGCTATCATTATATTTATCGTCCATTGGTGTGAACACTAATGTAGCTGGCGTTAAATTTATCGTCCGTTGGTGTGAATGCTAATGTAGCTATCGTTATATTTATTGTCCGTTGGTGTCGATGCTAATACAGTTATTTTTATAGTTGTCGTCCGTTGATGTGAACGCTAATGTAGCTATCGTTATATTTATCGTCCGTTGGTGTCGATGCTAATACAGTTATTGTTATAGTTGTCGTCCGTTGGTGTGAACGCTAATGTAGCTATCGTTATATTTATCGTCCGTTGGTGTCGATGCTAATACAGTTATTGTTATAGTTGTCGTCCGTTGGTGTGAACGCTAATGTAGCTATCGTTATATTTATCGTCCGTTGGTGTCGATGCTAATACAGTTATTGTTGTAGTTGTCGTCCGTTGGTGTGAACGCTAATGTAGCTATCGTTATATTTATCGTCCGTTGGTGTCGATGCTAATACAGTTATTGTTATAGTTGTCGTCCGTTGGTGTGAACGCTAATGTAGCTATCGTTATATTTATCGTCCGTTGGTGTCGATGCTAATACAGTTATTGTTATAGTTGTCGTCCGTTGGTGTGAACGCTAATGTAGCTATCGTTATAGTTATCGTCCGTTGGTGTGAACGCTAATGTAGCTATCGTTATAGTTATCGTCCGTTGGTGTGAACGCTAATGTAGCTGGCGTTAAATTTATCGTCCGTTGGTGTGAATGCTAATGTAGCTATCGTTATATTTATCGTCCGTTGGTGTCGATGCTAATACAGTTATTGTTATAGTTGTCGTCCGTTGATGTGAACGCTAATGTAGCTATCGTTATATTTATCGTCCGTTGGTGTCGATGCTAATACAGTTATTGTTATAGTTGTTGTCCGTTGGTGTGAACGCTAATGTAGCTGTCGTTAAATTTATCGTCCGTTGGTGTGAACGCTAATGTAGCTATCGTTATATTTATCGTCCGTTGGTGTCGATGCTAATACAGTTATTGTTATAGTTGTCGTCCGTTGGTGTGAACGCTAATGTAGCTGTTGTTAAATTTATCGTCCGTTGGTGTGAACGCTAATGTAGCTATCGTTATATTTATCGTCCGTTGGTGTCGATGCTAATACAGTTATTGTTATAGTTGTCGTCCGTTGGTGTGAACGCTAATGTAGCTATCGTTATATTTATCGTCCGTTGGTGTCGATGCTAATACAGTTATTGTTATAGTTGTCGTCCGTTGGTGTGAACGCTAATGTAGCTGGCGTTAAATTTATCGTCCGTTGGTGTGAATGCTAATATAGCTATCGTTATATTTATCGTCCGTTGGTGTCGATGCTAATACAGTTATTGTTATAGTTGTCGTCCGTTGGTGTGAACGCTAATGTAGCTGGCGTTAAATTTATCGTCCGTTGGTGTGAATGCTAATGTAGCTATCGTTATATTTATCGTCCGTTGGTGTCGATGCTAATACAGTTATTGTTATAGTTGTCGTCCGTTGGTGTGAATGCTAATGTAGCTATCGTTATATTTATCGTCCGTTGGTGTCGATGCTAATACAGTTATTGTTATAGTTGTCGTCCGTTGGTGTGAACGCTAATGTAGCTGGCGTTAAATTTATCGTCCGTTGGTGTGAATGCTAATGTAGCTATCGTTATATTTATTGTCCGTTGGTGTCGATGCTAATGTAGCTGTCGTTATAGTTATTGTTGTTGGTGTGAACGGGCCTTAAGAGTTGGTTCCACAAACTAACGTTAGGGGAACGTTCTGGGCTCGGTTGTGGTTATTAATGTTGTGGTTCATGTATAAATTTGTCTCTTGAAGCCTCTAAATCTGAAGATGAATGACACAGTAAAAGGAAAGTCCATTACAAAGCGCTGCGAGTGGAGGCCAGAGCTGCTTTACAACTCAATCATGCTGTTGAAAGCATTTTTACGAGCGTCTGCCATAAATATCGGGACAGATAAAGCGCAGATAAGAGCGAGTGCGAGAGGACTAATGGTTTAGTGTGTCTTCAGGTCTGAAGATATGATATCTGTGAGCAGAACGACCGACCCGACACCTCTCGCAGCTCCTGCTGTTCCTCAACTGAAGCTCTCAGACGTCGCACCTCCAAACCATCATTTGGGAAGTTCGACTCTGTGCATCTTGTTCATGTTTTAGTTTGTGCTGCATGACACGGTGACATTAAAGCTGAAGTCATTTGGTCCAGATGAAGCTGATTTAAATCAGCCGCTGCATTTG
Source organism: Opsariichthys bidens (assembly GCA_037194245.1). Taxonomy (NCBI): domain Eukaryota; kingdom Metazoa; phylum Chordata; class Actinopteri; order Cypriniformes; family Xenocyprididae; genus Opsariichthys; species Opsariichthys bidens. The sequence continues at coordinate 1,757,116 of CM074290.1, read as the reverse complement.
ACTGACGGGCTGAACCCGGTGCGGACCGGAGAACCGGTCAACAGGTCACAACCTCCGCTTGACCCCTCAAAACCAGCTTATTAGTGTTTCTCCAGCGCAAATATCTCAATGCTCTTAAATCAAGATACTTTTGTTGCAAAATGACTGAAGTCAACAGAGACAGAAAAATAAACTAAGGCTAATTTCTGACATATTTATATATTTTTTTTGATAAAACAAGACATAATTTCTTCAGTCATTTTGCTTATGTTTATGTAAGAATATTTAGATATTTATACTGGAAAACAAGAGAAAAATACTAAGATTTTTTTTGCCGTGTGGAACTTCAGGAACTGCAGCGTCTCTCATGTGACGCACGCGGACGCGCACCGGTGTGATTGCGCGCAGGAGGTACGCGGACCTCCCCAACACACACACACACACACACACACTCACACACACTCACACGCTCGTCCCCTCATCTGTGAGGTTTTCACCCCAGATATGCAGTGTAAAGCTCGGGATCGCCAGTGACCGACGCTCGCGGATATTTTACCGACGTCAATGAGCGCGAGCGCGGATCTGCTCGGAGAATAAAGAGGATCGGAGCTGGAAAGCGGATTTTTTTTTTGGTAGCTATTCGGGTGAGTTCTGATGTTTAGCGTTTCATGCGTTTGTGAAAGAGTCCTCCGTGCTAAAATATAACACAATGTGTTTTGAGTGTTGTATTATTTGCATTCGGAGACTGATGTGTGATGTTATTAGGGGCGTTTAGTGGTGAAGTCTGGGAAAACTCTGTGGGAAAGCTCAAAGGAAAAGTGTCCCATGAGCTTCTGGTCTATTTCTAACCACATTATCCAGGTCATTTTTCCAGAAAGAGCTCAGTTTGCTGTGAAGTGGTGCTGAAGGGTCACTGCGGGTGTGTTTGGGTCAGCTGTGCCTGTCACTTCAGTGACAACTGCTGCCCAGAACCGGCATCTCCAGGACGGTTTGATCTCGATGTTAATCCGAGCTTTTCCGTAAGATTCCTCAGGGGCAGTTCTTCATGTTCTTCGCTGTACGTCATTGATCTGCCGTGGGAATAGATCAGCACAAACTTTACATTTATGTCATCATTTAGGCTACTCGTCCTCAGCTTGATTCTGCCGCGGATACAGAAATATGAAAGGTAGTTGCGACTTTTTATCTCACAGTTTCAAGAGAAACTCGCAATACTGAGATTAAAATTCCGAGTAATGAGATGTAAACTCACAACTGTGAGACAAAAGTCCGACATTGTGAGATGGAGTCGCAGTTCTGCTCTATGAACTCAGAATTCAGAGGAAAAAAATGTCAGAATTGTGAGATTTAAACTTGGAATTCCAAGAAAAAAAAGTCGGAATTGTGATATTTAAACTTGGAATTCAGAGAAAAACAGTTGCAATTACCATTTTTTTATCTTTTTATTTAGAGGAAAAAGTCATATTTCCAAGATTTAAACTCAGAATTCAGAGCAAAAACTCAGAATTGTGAAATTTAAACTCAGAATTCCCAGAAAAATGTCAGAATTGTGAGATTTAAACTCAGAATTCCAAGGAAAAATGTAAAAAATTATGAGATTTAAACTCAGAATTCCAAGGAAAAATGTAAAAATTGTGAGATTTAAATTCAGAATTCCCAGAAAAAAGTCAGAATTGAGAGATTTAAACTCAGAATTCCAAGGAAAAATGTCAGAATTATGAGATTTAAACTCAGAATTCCAAGGAAATATTCAGAATTGTGAGATTTAAACTCAGAATTCCAAGGAAAAATGTAAAAATTATGAGATTTAAACTCAGAATTCCAAGGAAAAATGTAAAAATTGTGAGATTTAAATTTAGAATTCCCAGAAAAAAGTCAGAATTGAGAGATTTAAACTCAGAATTCCAAGGAAAAAATGTAAAAATTGTGAGATTTAAATTCAGAATTCCCAGAAAAAAGTCAGAATTGAGAGATTTAAACTCAGAATTCCAAGGAAAAATTCAGAATTATGAGATTTAAACTCAGAATTCCAAGGAAAAATTCAGAATTGTGAGATTTAAACTCAGAATTCCAAGGAAAAATGTCAAAATTATGAGATTTAAATTCAGAATTCCCAGAAAAAAGTCAGAATTGAGAGATTTAAACTCAGAATTCCAAGGAAAAATGTAAGAATTGTGAGATTTAAACCCAGAATTCCCAGAAAAAAGTCAGAATTGAGAGATTTAAACTCAGAATTCCAAGGAAAAATGTCAGAATTATGAGATTTAAACTCAGAATTCCAAGGAAATATTCAGAATTGTGAGATTTAAACTCAGAATTCCAAGGAAAAATGTAAAAATTATGAGATTTAAACTCAGAATTCCAAGGAAAAATGTAAAAATTGTGAGATTTAAATTTAGAATTCCCAGAAAAAAGTCAGAATTGAGAGATTTAAACTCAGAATTCCAAGGAAAAAATGTAAAAATTGTGAGATTTAAATTCAGAATTCCCAGAAAAAAGTCAGAATTGAGAGATTTAAACTCAGAATTCCAAGGAAAAATTCAGAATTATGAGATTTAAACTCAGAATTCCAAGGAAAAATTCAGAATTGTGAGATTTAAACTCAGAATTCCAAGGAAAAATGTCAAAATTATGAGATTTAAATTCAGAATTCCCAGAAAAAAGTCAGAATTGAGAGATTTAAACTCAGAATTCCAAGGAAAAATGTAAGAATTGTGAGATTTAAACCCAGAATTCCCAGAAAAAAGTCAGAATTGAGAGATTTAAACTCAGAATTCCAAGGAAAAATGTCAGAATTATGAGATTTAAACTCAGAATTCCAAGGAAAAATTCAGAATTGTGAGATTTAAACTCAGAATTCCAAGGAAAAATGTAAAAATTATGAGATTTAAACTCAGAATTCCAAGGAAAAATTCAGAATTGTGAGATTTAAACTCAGAATTCAGAGTAAAATGTCAGAATTGTGAGATTTAAACTTAGAATTCCCAGAAAAATGTCAGAATTATGAGATTTAAACTCAGAATTCCAAGGAAAAATTCAGAATTGTGAGATTTAAACTCAGAATTCAGAGTAAAAAGTCATATGACCGAGATTTAAAATGTCTCAATTACTATTTCTATCTTTTTATTCCATGGTGGAAACAAGCGTCCGTACTTTCCAAACCTGTTTGCTGTAATGGATTCATTTTTGCTGGATCTCCATTCAGCTCATAGCTCCAGAATGAACAGATGAAGATCTGACCTCAAATACAGAGCAGGCTACTTTTGTGGAGTGTTTTGTTATTTTTAGGAACTTGACAGTCAGAAATGCTGCGTGAAGAATTTTCAAAATGCCACCTTTTGTTTTGCACCGAAGACCGGCGGTCAAACCGGTTTGGAGTGAAAGATGATGTTTTACTGCGATAGCCGCAGTCTGAGCCAGAAGGGAAGTTGAAATCAGATTTACCGCGGTACAGTAGGGGTTTATCTTCACTCATATCTATGACAGCCGTTTGCTCTGGTGCCAGCTGGCAGAGTTCGGCCCCACGGGGGACGGCCAGTGTCAACAGCACTCCGTTTCCACCAGCACCAGATCCTCCCCTCGCCCCGCTGAACCGAGGCTTCAGAGCCACCGGGAGAAACCGCCACTGATGTGTGCTTGAAACAATCACGGGTCAGTATGTGATCTTCTGGCTGCTGACAGCGACGAGCGTGAAGTAGTTTGAGATGCTGGCGCTCTCTAGTGGTGGCGTGAGGCGATGCATGTGGCATGTTTAAAGCCCTTAAACTCCTTTTCTTCTTCAGATGAGTGATTTAACTTCCAAACTCGCGTTAAACGAGCTCTAAAATCAAGATGGTTTTGATAACAGTGGCCTGGCGAGCTCAAGCTTTCCTCTTTCACCTGTCATGTGATCATGTGAATGTGTGAATCTGTGTGAGACGGGAGCGTTGAGCCCTCGTGCCGGCGACTGTTGATTTAAAGCCTCGTTCACAGAGCGCCGCTTGTGTCCGGCTGAAGGTTCGTGTCAAACGCTCCAAACCCAAACACTCCGGCGGGCTTTTATAGAGCCGCACGCGTGGAGGGGCGACCGAACGTCTCGCGCGCGAATAACGGCGTCTTTCATGGCCGAGGCGAGCACTGTTGATGCATTTAGATCATGTCAGAATGATGGGATTTATGAGATGAACGGCAGGGAATATGAGGGCTTTCTGTTCGGAGTCGGAGTGCGGAAACTAACTGCTGTTGAGCATTTATGCTTTAATTGTTCATATCGAGTTCGTTTATGTACATCATGAGGCTCTTACTTTGTATTTCTTGCTTTTCCAGCACAAACATCTAAACATTCTTAAATCAACATGCATTTACTGGAGAAGAGAGACGAGTGAAGATGTTAAGAGAATGCGTCAGAATGAGTTTGTGCTTTAAAATAAGGAAAAAAATCCATTGGCCGATTTTTGTTCTTGTTTTAAGCTCAAACTCACTTCATTTTAATGCATTTTTCAGACGTAATCTCTTCAGTCATTTCTGTTCTCCAGTAACTGTTTCTTCATTTAAGAATGTTTAGATGTTTGTGCTGGAAAAACAAGAAACACTGAGTGCATGGAAAGAACTTGTAGATTGTTCATCATGAGGGTTAGAGTTTTAATAGTTGATTTACCATTTATTCAAGACGTTTTTTTTTATAATTCTAAACATATAACACCCCTTTCACGAGTCTCTGGTGTCTCCAGTGAAGTTTCAGCTCAGATCATTTATTATCGCTTGTCAAATTTGGGTTTGAGCAAAAACACGCCGTTTTTGTGCGCGTCCCTTTAAATGCAAATGAGCTGCTGCTCCAGAAGAGGGCGGAGCTTCAACAGCTCAACAACAACAAAGCTGGAGAATCTCACGCAGACAAAATGAGGAAAGTGTTCAAACGGATGGAGAGACTCGGGAAGACGTTTCTGAACGGTTCGTGGATCAATTGATGGAGTTGCTGTGGAGTTGATCATGTGTCGTCACGTTCGTCTTTATTCCTCGAATCCACCCTCGTTTGTGGCGTAAAATGATATATTTTAATAAATTTTATTATCATTTAACATTTATTGCAGTCATTCTCAAGTATTCAAATGAGGTTTTATATTTATTATATCATGTATTATTTACTTAAATTTGACTGCTTTAAGTTTTGTTTTACTATTCATCACTCATAATTGTTGAGTGAATATTATTATTATTTACTTTTCACCGTAGTCGACCGCTTTATTAAGTGTTGTTTTTACTCAACTGCATTATTTTTCAATTGTTGTTATTTAACAACAGTTTGCGCAATGAATCGTGTTTAATTCAATAATTGTAGCAGAAATAATGAAAGCACTGAAAGTGCATCATGGGTTTGTTGACACGCGCCGCAGTGATTCTCTTCTCTGAACGTGGCCCCGCCCCCTTTGTCGAGCGTTCTCGGGGCGGGGTTTATGTAAATTCTAGGGTTTGTGATGTCACTAACCCAGGAAGAAGCTTGTTGTAGTCCTTAAACAGCGATTTCTGTACAAGAAAATTACACACCAACTAAAAAGTCTCAAAACGCAATTAACATCAAGCTCAAAAAAACACATTGAGCCCAAGTTTATTTAATGCGTTAATTTGTTTCGCTTTAAATGAATTTGTTTAGGCCGTTGATAATGTTATTTATAACGCCTCTGTAATCATCATGTTTGTTTTTATACTTTTTATTTCTTTTCTGTTCTGAATTAAATTTAAAGGAAATTAAATTTGTAGGATGTGTTGTGGAGTGACGGGAACTAAAATAAACATTTATAGTGATTTAAATTCACATTTGATTTGCCACTATTTTCCATTATTTCTGAGTGTAATAATACGTTGAGCTGCTCTTTTCTTCTCTATAGTGTCATTTATATCAGAGTGAATCTCTTCACAAACAAGAACAAATGTGGGCGGGGCTTGATTGTGTCTGTGGGGAGTTGATTGGATGGTGGTGGTTTGCTATTGGTGGATCTCCTGTGAGTGACAGGTTGCCCCGCCCTCGTCCTCAGAGAAGAGATTCAAGGTTACTAGAAACACTAATAAAAACTCCCCCTGACTTGTTCCTGATCTTCTAATGAATGTTTCTTCAGTGAAAACACGCTTGCATTCCTCGTCCTGATGCGTAATATCCTGTTTCGCTTAGAAATATGTTCGATTATGGAAATAAAATGCATTTCATGTTGACTTTAATCAGGCGCAGTCTCGTCTGATGGAGTTTCCTATCGCTGAGCAAGTGATAAAGCCTCGTTAGCCGCGCCGTTCTCGGGATGATTTGGCAGGGAGACGTCGGGCTTGTGTTCAGGCCTCATTAGCACACGAGGCTGCCGGGATCAATCCCAGACTGATTGTGTTTGGCCGCGGTGAGCGTTCGGGATCCTGACACATGCTACGCATTATTCCGGGCAGATTACAGGAGGCTGGAAGTTTCTTTCATAGCGCCTGCCGTATAAAGCAGCGGATGTGGATATTTAGCTAGAGATGTGGAGACAGTGAAGAAACACGAACGCGATCCAGATTTGAGCTGCAGTTTCTGTGTTCATGGACTGAATGTGTTTGATGGAGGATGTGGTGAGCTGAGGTCAGAGGTCACGCTACAGGTGAGTCAATATTGACAGAATGACACACTGAGGACAGAGAGAGAGAGACAGAGACAGAGAGAGAGAGAGAGAGAGAGAGAGAGAGAGAGAGAGGGAGAGAGAGAGGGAGGGGGGGGGTGATCAAAGAGGAGTTTGTTTGGAAGAGTCACACTGTCTTCCTGCTCAAGGCTGAAAGAAAACATTAGAACAGCAGAAAACCAGATGTGCACAAACACACACTCATTCACACACACACACACACACTCATACACACAAACTCATACACACGAACACACACACACTTGTCAACACACACTCACACACACACTCATCCGCATTTAAAAAAAAAAGGAAAATTCTTGTTTTTATTGTAATATTTCATAAATCATGTTCCTCATAATCAGCATCTCTTCTCTGATGACGAGGGCGGGGCAACCTGTCACTCACATGAGATCCACCAATCGCAAACCACCACCATCCAATCAACTCCCCACAGACACAATCAAGCCCCGCCCACATGTGTTCTTGTTTGTGAAGAGATTCACTCTGATATAAATGACACTATAGAGAAGAAAAGAGCAGCTCAACTTCAGGAGTGGAATTATAAACAACATTATCAACTGTAAACCTAAACTAATTCATTTAAAGTGTGACATTTAAGCTTTTTTTGGTCATGTTCTCAGCGGCGATTGTCATTCTCACACTCTAACAGTGATTTTTACAGCTTTGAGGTGGAATCAGTTCATGTAAAAGAGCATAAATGTGATGTTTTCCTGGATGACGTGACGTCACTGTCGGCTCTCGTTCTCCATTGACTTACACTTGAATTTGGATCAGAAGGTCGGGAACGGCTGACCTTTAGGTCCAGCGGCCGTTAAACGGCCATGAAAGCCGCTTTTAAGGGGCCACTGTGGGACCAGAGGTCAGAGGTCACGCCTCCGTACCTGTAAACCAATGCCACGGTCAGGCGGCGTTCGCCGCCGCGGGTCAGATCCGTTACGAGCTGGTTTTGAAGAGGGATTGTGGGAAGTTTGGGCCGTACCTGAGGGCCACATCTGCGTCAGAGTTAACGAGCTCGTCAGAGATCTGAGGCTTTACTGCTTCCCTTAATGATTTAAATTGTGCCCAATTAAGTGCGTCTCACTGCAGTGAAGTGAAATGAGTTCACTGGAGCATGTGCTCAATTATCTGCGTATGAAGGGCCGTGATGGAGCACTTCTCCCGGGAAGCCTAATGATCCCACGCTGGGAAGAGGCTTCGATTCCTGCTTTGAGTCTTTTCCACCTTTTTTTTTTTTGATGCTGTACTCAAAGTTTGTGGCCGATATCCTTCACGTGTTCAGAGACGTGGCAGATCTCAAGAAAACATGCCCAGATTCACAGCAAAATCCAGCGATTCATTTTCATAATCCTTCGTTCTTTTGCCTTGCAGCATTATTTTCATGATGACAAAAATCATACATATGTATATATTAAATTTTTTATATATATATTTTCTTTATATATATATATATATATATATATATATATATATATATATATATATATAAAATGGAATATATATATATATATATATATATATATATATATATTCCTTTTTTATATATATATATATATTTATTTTATATATATATATATTATATTTATTTATAGATATATATTCCATTTTTATATAAATATATACATAATAATTATTTTTCACTAATCCCATTTTACTCTTAAATTGTATATTCCTTTTTTATATATATATTCCATTTATTTATTTATATATATATATTCAATTTTTATATATATATATATATATATATTCCTTTTTTATATATATATATATTATAATTATTTACAGATATATATTCCATTTTTAGATAAATATATACATAATAATTATTTTTCACTAATCCCGTTTTACTCTTAAATTGTTTAGTAATTCACATTTATGTTTTCATATGTAATATTCATTGCTCTAATAATAATTTTTACTGTACGGTAAAAACAATTAATTTAAAAGAGCATGAATTAAAGGCATTAAAAAATTAACAAGCATAAATTAAAAGCAGGAAACCAATTTGAGCATGCTTTATAAATACTTTTTATTTAATTTATTTTATAATTTTACTATATTTTTACATACTTATTAATTTTCTATATTCAAATATCTTTGCTTTGACTTTTTATTGAATTACTATTACTACATTAATACTATTACTATTACATTTTTTAGTTATTCACATATATATCTTCTGTAATATTTTCATTACTGTAATAATTGCTTTTACTTTACAGTAAAAATTACTAATTTAAAAGCATAAATTAAAAGCAGGAAACCAATTTGAGCATGCTTTATAAATACTTTATTTTATAATTTAAATATATTTTTACATACTTATTAATTTTATATATTAAAATATCTTTGCTTTGACTTTTTTTTGTTAGCCTACATTTAAAGGCAGTAAAAAGTAATTTAATAAACTTAACTTAAAATCAGAGCTGTATAAATACTTTTAAAAAATCATTTAAATATATTTTTATTGTAATATATTTTTCATATTTATTATTTAAAAAAAATGATGTACAAATGTATATTTTTGATTATACTAGTGAGAACTGAAGGTAAATGTACTGAATGTTAATGAAAAGAAACCGTGAGCTGCGGTTTCCTCTCGTTCTTCTGACGGTCTCACTGCTGTTTCAACAGGTGAACTAAATTGTAGGATTGTGTGTAAGTCACTGTCTTTGTTGTGTAAGTAAACCGTTACATTGTCACTAAACCGTCAGCAGCACAAAAGCCCACTCGACCTCGCTGCCCTCTGTGTGTGTGTGTGAGTGTGTGTGTGCGCGCAGACGGTCATTGTGTCATTATAGTCGCCTCTATAAAGCCGCTTCCTGTCCTTAAACACCCGGGGTGCTGCTCCGTCCCTCTGTGTGCGCGAGGCCGAGATATGACGGCTGTGCTCCACATTTACTCGCGCGACACCGTAAGCTACAGTTTCCAGACGAGGAGGAAGGTGATGATGCCAGTGATTATGAGCGAGTCGATGAGAAAACGAAGGCAAATGATAACGTCTGGGTGATTTTTGTTGTAGATATACACAGTGATGATTGACATTTAGGATTTTCTTTAGTTTGTATGTGTGGTAAAGCCAACATTAATGACTAGCTTGAGTTTTTAGGTCTTTGTAATCCTTTTTAGTCAATGAAATTATTTTTTTCAGAAAGGATGCGATAAATTGATGAAAAGTGACATTTATAATGAGACAAAAGATTTTTTATTTTAAATAAATGCTGTTCTTTTGACTTTTCTACTCATCAAAGAATCCTTAAAAAATAAAGTGCATCCGTTTCCACAAAAATATGAAGCGGCTCGACAGCTTTAATAATCATAATGTTTCTTGAGCAGCAAATGATTTGTGAAGGATCATGTGACTCTGAAGACTGCAGTAATGATGCTGGAAATTCAGCTTTGATCACTGGATATAAATTATACTTTATTATATATTCACATGGAAAATACATGATTTACATTAGAATAATATTTCAGAATTTTTACTGTATTTTTGAATTGGAAAAAGGTACAAAGAACTCCAACTTTTCATCAGACATCCGTGAAGGCCTTGATTGGCCAAAACGTCCTGCTTTCTTAACCAATAAATTTGGAATTTTGTGCACCTTTTTATTCAATTCAAAATACAGTAAAAATTCTGAAATATTATTACAATGTAAATCATCTGTTTTCAGTGTGAATATACAATAAAGTGTAATTTATATCCAGCGATCAAAGCTGAATTTTCAGCATCATTACTGCAGTCTTCAGTGTCACATGATCCTTCAGAAATCACACAATGTTGCACATTTTTCCAATTCACATGCATAACTTTGACCTTTTATTAGTGGAGCACATTTTTGCATAATGCATTTTAGCTCAAATTAAAATAGCAGGAGAAACTTCTTTCAAAAACATTACAAAATCTCCAAACTTTTGCTAGTCGGTCTTCAAGGTCAAGTGTTCAAAGATGCTTTAGGTATCATCTGAATTCAATTCTATGCCAGAGAATCTGATTGTAAACGGTTTTCTGCGGGCGTCTGACCTGCGTTTGTCTCTCTAAGTCAATATCGGGCCAGCGAGGGCTACAGCAGTTGACCTCTCGCCATTCTTTAGGTCCCCGGCCACTGCTTTTTACAGTAGTATAACAGCGTTTTATTGTTCTTTATGGCTGTGGCTTTGTTAGGCCTGTGTTCTGATAACAGCCATTGGCAGGTCATTAAAGTCCCAGAACAGCCTCTTTTATGATAAGGAGTGGACACAACTGAGGTCTATCTGGAACAATAGCTGTTAACGGTCATAAATAGCAGCCAAACTCAGGGCCGTCGCTCCGGTCTGACCCTCAGAGCATGCTGGGATATCTCCAGGCGATACGCACAGCCTGACCCGCGGATATATGCTGACGTCTATGTTTAACCGTGTCGGTTCAGAAGTCTATTACAGGAACACAGTTGTCCGTGTGATAATTGGCCCACATTAGGAGTGTGAATTTAGGACGCTGTTAAATATGGGTCAATCCTTTGGAGTCCGACGAGTGCCCTCGAGATCCCGTTGGCTCTTCCGTATGGGTCAAAGCGGCCTTTCGGTTTTACAGCCGGGAGGTTCGAGCCAGGTGTGAGGTGCTGTTTGAATCCCGGTGACCATGAGGGGGCCGGACGGGGCGAGATTTATGACCCCTCTTGAGCTTAGAAAGGATCCCAGGTCAGGGATGTGTGACTCGTCCTGTTTTATATTCCGCAGGAATCCTCGTTCAACCCTGAACTGTGAAACGAGAGCCGCAACAGCGTGATGGATTGGTCTATTTTCAGGAAAACGAGGATGGAGTCGTCAGGTTGAAGGGTTTTGGGAAAGCGTTGGTATTTTTGGCTCGGGAGTTTGTGTAAATGACTTCATTCACATCCGTCGGTGTTTGGAGGGAGCGGCGCTCGCTGTCCTGAGACTCGACTCGCTACAGCTCATTCACATTTTGCTCCGCGTTTGTCTCGTTTTCCTGCCCAAGTATCTTAAAACAAGCCGTGGCCTAATGGTGAGGGAGTCGGGCTTGTGACCTGAAGGTTGTTGGTTCGATTCCTACGCCGGCAGGAACTGAAGGTGGAATGAACAGCACTCTCTCCACCTTCAATACCATGACTAAAGTGTCCTTGAGCAAGGCACGAAACTCCTTGTAACCTGAAGGTTGTTGGTTCGATTCCCACACCGGCAGGAATTGAAGGTGGGGATTGTGAATGAACAGCACTCTCTCCACCTTCAATACCATGACTAAAGTGCCCTTGAGCAAGGCACGAAACTCCTTGTAACCTGAAGGTTGTTGGTTCGATTCCCATGCCGGCAGGAATTGAAGGTGGGGATTGTGAATGAACAGCACTCTCTCCACCTTCAATACCACGACTAAAGTGTCTTTGAGCAAGACACCTAACCCCTGATTGCTCCCCTTGTAAGTCGTTTTGGATAAAAGCGTCTGCTAAATGAAATGAATGAATAAGATGCGTTTGCTTGAGAAAGTGAAAACCACATTGTCTGAGAAGCACCAATTGAGCTCTGTTTACTAAGATTGATGGTCTCAATGAGAACTAAACTGTGTCGCAGTGGTTGTGAATGAAAGACGATGTGGTTGGAGTGACTTTTCCCAGTTTTTGAAGTCGTGAATTCGAATGGAGGGCCAAAAGTGTGTCTTGTTCTTGAAGTTCTCAAAAACACACCCAATCTTTCAGCAGGTCGCTCAACGTTCGGATGCGTGAAAAGCGAGTCAGAGGGTTTGTTTATCTTTCGGCAAGCCGCTAAAAGCAGGGGGTACAAATTCCCTCTTCCTCTTTGTTTCTCTAACACAAAGGGCAGAGCTTTGGTCCGAGTCCTGCTGTGTTTGCACCTCTGTGGCCTTGAACGCAACAATGGTGTTGTCCTCCAAAAAACCTCCATCCCATTACCAGCTCTTTTATTCAAGGCAGCAGCCGTAAAAAGTGAACGTTCGGCCAGTTAACAGAGCTGTTGAATCTGACACTCTTTGCAGACGCCGTTTGCATTTCATGAGCACAAAGTTGTTGGTTTGCGGTGAAATGCTTGAGGTAACGACAGAGACCACCCTGGGTAGAAGAATTGAGTTTCATAACTTCCTCTAACATCCTTGATTCAGGAAACCGGCAGCCTCGTCCTCCTGGACGGAGCACAAACTCTGAGCTTTGTTTGTTTAGACAACAGGAAGGTCTTCACCTTTGGCACATTCCACAGGAAATTAAGGCGAGATGAAGTAAACTGTCTTTCTAGGCAGGACGCTGAGGTTTTTGGGGTCAACACTTGGGCGCGTAGGGTACGGCGTTTTTCTGTCAAAAAAAAAACCCTTGTTCCTTTGGGTGGTTTGGCAACTGCTGAACGCTTCTGAAATAACTTCAGATTCAGCCGTCCTAGTGTTTTCGATGCCAATGAAAGACAAAGTGTGCATTTCCCCAAACGGCGTGCATACTAACGTGCTGAAGTGGATTGGCTCGGAGAGGGACGGCCTTTTTGATTTGCATGGTAAACTCTCTGTAAGGTTCCATGCGGAGTCTTTCAGGCATTGTGGTCTGGATCTGCTGACATCAGAAGTGAGAGAGTGACTTTGACTTCAATGTTTCCACTTTTGCTCATGGAGCCACATGAAAATATATATATGTTGCAGTCTATATTGGCTTTTTGGGTGAATTTATGGTAATTCTGATTGAAAAGCATCGTCTCAGAACAAATACTTACAATATTTATGAAATATTCTCAATGCAAAAAGTGATTTTCTCACTCAGGATTTTTGTCTTATTGACCAGTTCATCTAAACATTCTTGCACAATGACAGAAGAAATTTATGAAAAGCTAGGTGAGTTTGATTAAAAACAGAAAAAAATGTACCAATGGCCTTAATTACAAGATATTTTATCTCGTTGTAATCATAAAATCATTGTTTCTTGAGAAAACAAGTCGTTATTTTAAGAATATTTAGATATTTGTACAGGAAAATGACAAAAATACAATGTTGAATGATACATTTAACCCTATATATATTTCTTTTTTTACCCTTTTCACAAATAACAAACGTCGTATTTAATTGTAAAATGGGTTATAAAACTAATTTCTGCACTGTACATTTTTTTTTTTGGTGTACAATTTTTCTAGGTTTTTCAAGGAAAATACTATTCCAGTTGTTTTATTCAACGTTATTTGCCATATTTTCTGAGTGAACATTTCAAGACCAGATTCTGATATCAATATTGTGTGTATAAGAGCATGAGTGAATTCAGAGCCCAAAGAAAGTTGAAGAACCCCGAGGAAGGGCTGGGCGGAACTGACCGTTGCTGTGATGTGGAGTGTGTTTGAAGAGAAGGGGGTTTGGTCTAGCGGGTCTGGAGCCCACGCTGAGGGCCGAGCTCGGGTTGTCGGGGGAGTGGCTCTGCAGGACGGCAGTAAATGGAAGAGACATCTGCTGGAGTTGATCTCCACACACTCTACTGTACACGTCCTGCGCCATCAGCTCACGAGCGTGAGAACGTCTGCTTCGGATTTAGATGGGATGAGGCTCAAGCTGAGGACATGTAGTCACGGGATCGCGGGACTTTTGGAGAAGACGGTTTGATTCGGAAAGCGCTGAAGACGTTGCTGAGCGAGCAGGTATCAGTTTGGTGTAAAACTCTTTCCTGCGGTGGCTTTGAGTGCACATTTAACCTATATTTGCTGTGTTACGTCCTACTTCCAGTTATTTTTGGAAGCTTTTATAAACTTCTCAGATCTAGGGCTAATGGTAGCACAGATTTGCATGTGTGTAAAGGTCTGTTAACACAAAGAAAAAGGTGTCAGAGACGTGTGCTGTGGGTAAATATCAGAAGTCATCTGGCTCCAGCCGGTCAGAACGCAGGTGGTCTTTCTCTAATGTCTTCAGTCTGTTGGGACAAGCCTTGAAACCATTTGGTCCCGGAATAACACTAGAGTTCTTCAAAGTTTGGCCAAAAGTTTGGCAGGATCACCCAAACTCTCCAAAACGAGTCGACACTGCCGTCCTTCCTGTTTATAATGTCTAGTTTTCTCTGATATCGCTTTAAGTAAAACATTCATCAGGGTTTGTCTGAGAAGCCTATACTTGTCCTGATCTTCGCATTAGAGCTTTTTAAATGTCTTTTGGGGGATAAAAAATAATATTGGTGCAATAACTGATGTGCATTTGGTTGGTGGTTGATATTGAATTTTGAGTAGCCTAAATATTGTTAAAGTTGTGTACATCTAATTTGCCATCATAAATTGCGTCGTGTATAATATATCAGTCATATTTTGGCTCCACTAGTAAAAACACTTGCCCGTATGAACATTTGAGGTAGTTTAAGTTGTAGTTTGCTGGACTTTTAGAAGATTCAAAGGTGCTTTTGTGTTCGAGTGTTTTTGGAAGTGACATGTCATAACAAACGTCTGTATTTGTTGGATTGAAGTTTTACGACTGGCTCAACAGCCGTGGAGGGAAACTCCTCATTTGTGGAGCGCAGGAATCGCTCACATCGCCTGCCAGCTCTGCTGTTCTTAACATTAAATCCATAGACAGAATTCCAGAACTGACTCGGATCTAGACCGGGCCAAATCAAACAGGTTCCGATGGTGCCAGAGTATGAACATTTCCACATTTACCAGGCTTGTTTTTACACACAAACGCTATTCATAATCATCTTATTAACCACGTATTTTTTAATGCACCTATAATGAGTGTCATTCTGACCGATTCAGCTGAGAAAAATGTGGTAGTTACGCAATAAAGCCACGCAACGTCTGTCAGAAGTGGAATCTGGTTTAACCCAGTTGATATTTCCGTAAGAATAGTTACCTCTCAAAGTTGTGGAAATGGGCTGTTCGGTGAGATGTGGTTCGTTGGGTCCTCAGGACGCGTATGCAAATGAGCGTTCATTTGCATTGCTGAACAGTTCTATAATTTTGATTTGCCACATTAAGTTATGCATGATTTAATGCAGAAATAAAGGTGCTTAAAATGCATTTAAGTCTTAATGAAATTGGGGGGTCCATTACCATACCCTTGTGCTATCACCTGCGGTCCGTCCCCTCCCCGGGCAACCCACCCTCCACCCATATCGACCCCCCATCGAGGACCATTCAGGCCTCCCGTGGGTGGATCTAACAGATATGCATCTCAGACCTCCAAAGTCATGTTAACAAGCAGCTCTACAAGAGAGCAGGCTGTTAAACACTCAGGGCTGGAGGGCTTTTTCAGGGCGAGCAGTGCAGACAGGAAGCGCCTTCGGTTCCCCCGAGGTCCCTGCGATTCACTCAGAACCAGTCGATCGTAAAATGGCTGTTTATTTTCGATAAAACATTAATGCCGTTTCTTTTCATTTCAGTTGTTGATTAGATCTGGAGGCTCAGGAAGTGATGCTGATGGCATCTAAGACAAAAATTAGCATTCTTAAGGAGACTGTTAAGCAGAAAGGGTGTCCTTTCCTGTGTCAGTGACTTCCTTTGAAGAAAATATCATATCCTTGGAAGACTTAAAGACACATGTGACGTGGCAGGGAATGTATCTGTTCAGATAGAATCACATAACCAGGTTAATGATTGAGGAGTGGAACCTTTATCCGGTTCTTCTGAGAAGAGTTTGGGGGTTTTGAACAGTAGTTGGGTGAAGAAGTTCCAGTTTTAATCAATTTGGGCCTGTGTTGGAGTGGGTTTGTCAGTGAGTCCATGATTTCCACTGGATTCAACTGAAGAGAATGAACAAAAAACATTTTTTTTTAAATAAGAATGAAACCTGTTTTGTAGGACAATTTTCCACATTTTTGCATTAGTTTATTTTAAAAAGAGCCCTACAATGCAAAAAGTCCACTCTCTTTGCTGAGAAGCATGATCTGACATGTGAGATTCACGCTTTCAGTGTTGGATTTGTGTCTAAATTTCTGTGCATGTGCATGAACACCTGTCGTTGGGTTCATTCCATCTATCTCACCTGTTTTCATTCCAAAAACAGCAGCTCCAGAGATCAAAGCGTCAGATGATGCGTCACTCAGCAGGACATGATGCGGTATGGCAGGTTCTAAAACACTGTCCTCAACAAACAGCACAGGGGCTGGAAGAAAGACATGGTATTCAAGCATTACCATATGGCTTTGTTATGCTTTGTGTCCTGAATGGACTTCAAAGGAGTGACGGGGAAGAGCGCAGGAGACCTTGTCTTGAGGAGTTTCAGTCTTGCGTCTGAAAGAGTTCTGAATAGAGTCAAGTAAACCATGTTGTTGGGAAAAGTCATGTATGGCATGCATTAGTGCTCAACTTAACCAGAAGAGAGTCCCAATAGAAGGAAATGGAAAATAGCAGAAAGCTTCCACGATGATGATGAGTCAGGAAAATGCATTAAAGTAAATAGACTGTAAAAGAGTTAGGATGGTTGAAGTTTGGAGGGAATGTCCGACCACATCACGGCAAAACTCAGCACAATGGCAGTAACAATAAAACTGCCATCGTTTTATGAGCAGAATCTATTTAACAGGCCTCCACCCTGGGCTGGAAGTCACCGTAACTGCCATGAAATGTTTTAGGGCGCAGTTCTCATCCTCATACGATGTATCTTACGAGGCGTTTTATCATGTGGTTTCGCGATCCATGACACACTGTTCCCTCTTAACCACTCCAGGAGGTCTTTCTGATGAACCTCGAGAATTCCGGCAGTTTCCACGGCGCCGCGAGGCAGCCGGACATGGAGCCGAAGGTCAACAAGCTCACGTTCGGCTTCCAGCGGAGCTCCACCTCAGACGACGACTCGGGCTGTGCCTTGGAGGAATACGCTTGGGTGCCACCAGGACTTCGACCGGAGCAGGTAAACCAATCTCTATGAACTTATTGGAATATTGTCTCCACAAGAACTTGCAATAATGCTTTGGTGTTTTAGGCCGAACGGTACATACGTCAGGCAGGAAATGGTTAGAAGGCAGCACGAAGCCAAAATGGCAACATTGTTTTCAGAGGGAAAAACTGCAAGTCCAATGACAACCAAGAATGCAAAGCAGTCGCATGTCTTGGTTTCAGGGAAAGAGTCTGCTTTGTAACGACTGAATGGTATCATGCAGTTCAAGATGTGCAAGTTGTTATACAATAAATGCACCAGATGTGATCTTTATTAAAATTCCAAACTCTTGGTCAATCATTCTGTCATCAGACCGAGTCATAGTCACTAAGATTCAGGGGACCTTACTGCGTTTTTGCAGGAAGCACCCCACAGGCATTTGGGAACAGGAAATGCTGCTTTTTATTTACAAACTACTTCATGGAAAATCTGCAAGTCATTATCTCAAGCTGCCAGACAAAAGGGCTTGAAATGATGAGGAAAAGCAGTTTGCTAACAGCCAAGCTCGCAGCCACAGCTTTTTTTCCTGGCATTGTCCGCAAAGGCGGTCCTCTCGTGCCTGGAGGCGCGCTGATGTGGCGCTGATTCCAGTCGGTGTCCCACACTTCCCCCCGGCTGTCCTTAAGAGCACCCTTGAATAAAATTTGAAGTGATGGGTGAGGATAAAGGTCTAAAGCAATTTGGAGACCCCTAAAATCTCAGTGCAGCTTTTGTGTTAAATGCAACAGTCAACTGTAATGCCTTTATAGCAGCCATTCTGTGAATTGCCCTGCAGATTATAGGTGATCATTGTGGAGAAGAACACAAACACTCAGGAATAGTGTTGTTCAAGTGCCTAAGGCTCAGCACCAGAGGTAATATCAGCCTGAAATGAGGGTGATTTATGGTGCTGCTGATCATCAGGTCTAAATGCCATTCCAGGAGACTGACTCGACAGCAGCAGGACTCTCTTTATGCAGGAGAAGACAAGCACAGTCCAGCTATTTATCTGGGGGCTGTTACGACCGACACATAAAGAGTTCCCGTTCACAAGGCACAGGTCACAGTGTCATAGAAGCACAATAGAGTACAGTAAAAGTGGTTGC
The DNA here is from genome assembly GCA_037194245.1 of Opsariichthys bidens. Lineage (NCBI taxonomy): Eukaryota > Metazoa > Chordata > Actinopteri > Cypriniformes > Xenocyprididae > Opsariichthys > Opsariichthys bidens. Next base: position 1,738,586 of record CM074290.1, on the reverse strand, counting down.
TCAAGTTTCAGAAAAGGTGATGGAAATGTTTACAGATGCATAGGACTCAACTGGAACTGTAAATCCAAGCACAAGTGCTCAGCTGAGCAAGATTGATTTCATTGGTCTCTGATCTCATGATCGTAACGCTTTGTGAACTCTACGATTGACCCGATCTGATCACCTCTAGGTCCAGCTCTACTTCTCTTGCCTACCTGAGGACAAAGTCCCTTATGTGAGCAGCCCTGGGGAGAAATACCGCATCAAGCAGCTCCTGTACCAGCTACCTCCTCATGACAATGAGGTGAGTTTACATAAACAGAGGAAAGCAGGACCTTCATCAGCAGCCATGAAAGCCCCTATTGTTTCCCCAGCATCGCTGCAGTCCAAAATGCCCACGCATCACATTTCAAAACCCCCTCAAATAGCTTTTTAACTGCAACGTGGTGTGGGTGTTTTTAGCTTCATGGGTTTAGAGCTTCACCACATTCTCTGTCATCACAGAAAGATGCTTTGTCACTTCATATCTCTGTGGGTGTTTGTACAATGAGACTTTTGAGCTGAGGATGGTATGATGCTGCTTGGGGAGACTCGATCTGAGACATCGCTCTGGGTCACATAACATACTCTTTCATTGTTTTCTGTGGCGTCACGACTTAAAACGTGCTATGTGTGACTCTTAATTTTGCACTTTTAAATTAATTTTATTGTATTAAGGTATTGTTAAAACAAAAGTACTCAAACAGGATGGTTTAAGCAAAACTTACTGGATGAATATATTTGCCAAACTGAACAACCATAGCCCAAAGTTGAGAGAACTTTATCTTTTGCAGCAGTGCACTCTGATGTAGACTTGGATCCAGATGTGCTTTTGGAAACTAAATTCGCTGTATATCCAGCTGTCTATCCACACACCCAAAACACATGTATGCCTTTGTATTTGTCAAACTCTCCCTCAATGCTTTCTCAAGTGTGTAAGCACAATAAAGGAGCACTTCCTCGGCTCAAAAGAACATGCATGCGGTCCACAAGGGCTTCTTTCTTAATGGTTTGACAGCAAATACATTTTAAATGTCTCCCTCAGGTGCGATACTGCCAGTCTCTCAGTGAAGAAGAGAAGAAGGAGCTTCACATGTTTAGCGTGCAGAGAAAGAAAGAGGCCCTTGGGCGAGGAACTCTAAGACTGCTGCCAAGGACGATGCTTCATGCCATGTGTGAACACGTAGGTGTATAAGCCAAGAGTATTGTGCTGAAGACAGTGACTGTTTGAAGCTTATTGTTTCATTTGAACATCTTGCCTCTTCAGTGTGGAGAGAACGTCAGTGGAGGGGAGATGGTGGTGTTTGCTTCACGAGCAGGACCTAGTCAGTGTTGGCATCCATCGTGCTTCACATGTTCCACCTGCAATGAGCTCCTGGTTGATCTCATTTACTTCTACCAGGATGGGAAGGTTCATTGTGGACGGCATCATGCTGAATTGCTAAAGCCCCGCTGTTCGTCCTGTGATGAGGTGAGTTTAGTTTTTCACACTTATTGTTCGAGGCCTGTACATCATAGTTGCTCTTATTCATTCATTGTTGTCATTGTCCTCACAGATCATTTTTGCGGACGAGTGCACAGAGGCGGAGGGTCGTCACTGGCATATGAAGCACTTTTCCTGCTTTGAATGCGAGACAATCCTGGGTGGTCAACGGTACATCATGAAGGATGGTCGGCCCTACTGCTGCGGTTGTTTTGAGTCTCTGTACGCGGAATACTGTGAGGCCTGCGGCGAACACATCGGTAAGCCCAAATGTGTCTCTCTGATGTCCTAACGTCATTTACCACAAACCACGTTTCACTTTTGCCCGCAAGAAACTAACTCTTGTTTATTTTCTTCTAGGGGTGGACCATGCCCAAATGACGTATGATGGGCTTCACTGGCACGCCACAGATGCTTGTTTTAGCTGCGCTCAGTGCAAGAGCTCCTTGCTCGGTTGTCCCTTTTTGCCCAGACAAGGCAGGATCTACTGTTCCAAGGCCTGCAGTCTAGGGGAGGACGTCCACGCCTCCGATTCTTCCGATTCAGCTTTCCAGTCCGCAAGATCTCGGGAATCACGGCGCAGTGTGAAGATGGGAAAAAGCAGCCGCTCCGCGGACCAATGTCGACAGTCTCTTCTCTTTTCACCTGCGGCCAACTACAAGTTCCCCGGACTCTCAGGGAATGCTGATGACACCTTGTCCAACAAGCTGTCACAGCTAAGCTTTGCAGACAACCACTTCTGGAGGAACAGGGAGGAGCAAGAAGCTCCCGAGGACCACGAGGAATGGGCAGAGCATGAGGACTACATGACCCAGCTCCTCCTCAAGTTTGGTGAACATGGAATGTTCCAGCAGCCAGAGGACACTAGGCCAACTGACCTCTGGACAACTGACTCTGACGTCAAAAACAAGACTGAGCCAAGGGTGCCAGGCAGTGGTGGGAATGGCAGTCTGGCCAGTAAAAAGTACAAGGCAGACATGTACTGGACACAGTCCCAGGATGGACTCGGTGACTCTGCATATGGTAGTCACCCTGGACCTGCAAGCAGCAGAAAGCTCCAGGAGCTCGATTTGGAGCATGGAGCCAGCTTTAAGCTTGAAGATAAACAGTGGTATAATGACTCGTTAGAGTGCATCACAGATGAACTTAAGCAAGCGGAGCAGAACATCAGAGACTCAATGGACTCCTTGGCACTCTCCAACATCACAGGTGAGACTGAAGGGTTTATGTCTGGGATGTTGTCCTAGAAAATCAGGCACACCATGTCATTTAAAATTCTAGAGTATTGAATGTAAATTTGAATAATCTGAATTTCTGTGATCATTTCAGGTGTTTCGGTTGATGGGGATATAAAAGAGAAACAGCTGCTCTACTCATTACAAAAGTTCTCTGGGCTTGAACACTGTGAGAACACCAGCAACATGGGAACCCTGAATTCATCAATGCTGCACATGAGCACCACCTCCCTGAAGAGCCTCACCTCTGAGCTCGAGCGTGTGGAGGTTATTGAAGAGGAGGAACAGGAGCAGGTGGTTCCCCTTCCAGAGGAGAGGCCCAAACCACCTCACTTACCCGTCTTAAGAAGGTCGAAGTCCCAGTCCAAACCTCAGCAGGTAAAGTTCTCAGATGATGTTATAGATAACGGACGATATAACGACCTGGAGGTGCGGCAGCCTCCCATGAGCGAACGCACTCGTAGACGAGCGTACCACTTTGACGAGCAAGACCAGCAGCGCCACCGCATCACCACAGGAGGAGGAGGAGTCGTAAGTCTCGTTCGGACAATGCTCTTCACTTGGTGCCTAAAGAAAAGGCCCGTATGTGCTTTAAGGAGGACCATCGCCAGCTCGGGGCGGGTCCTAACGCTGACTACAGACAGCCTCCCTGTGCCCATGCTGACTCTGACTATGGTTTGCACAACCAGGCGGCAGAGAGGTTTTTACGTCTTTACGGGGATGAAGACGACTGGTGCTCTACCTGCTCCTCTTCATCATCTGAATCAGAGGAAGAAGGCTTTTTCCTGGGCCAGCCTATTCCACAACCAAGACAACCTCGGTACCAATATTACGCTGATGAACTTCCCATCGGCACAAGGACAAAGTCCAAACAGAAGAGAGGACGAAAGGGCAAAAACTGTATAATTTCATAGAATTGGCAAGGAAGTTTGAAACCGTTGATCTGCATCTTAATTTGTCTTTTATCGAATGCCGTTATGGAAGTTGCTTTAAGCTGTTATTTTGAATTAGAGTACATCTTGGGCACAGTGTTCTCTGTTCAGGACATATTGCAGTGGTCTTGCCATACAGTGACGTTGTTGGCCAGCGCAGTATTTAAACCACGCTTACTTGCTGCAATAATGCATATTAGGTGATAAGTGATTATAGTCTTTGAAAGAACCAGAAGAATATAATATTTATAAAGCCGCTTTTAGAGACTAACGGAGAGAATAATTTAACTTTGCAAAAATGAATGTATATATTGTAAAATGTTGAGTTAAAGCTAATATTTTTATATCCCTGAGTTTCAAAAGACTTTTTTTTTTTTAAAAGAATGTTACTAGAAAAAGAACAAAAGGTTTGCAGCGACTCCACTTTTGTTAATCAGGGTTTTAAAAATAAATATGTAACGTGCCACGGTCAGCATTGCTGCTCAGTTCGTACTAAAACATTGACTACAAACATTGTACATTACGTATTATCCAAAGTATCTGGGTGTCATTTTACTGATGGTTCATACGGACAGATCACTGTAATCTGTATAAATGCAAACTGGAACGCAAGGCTAATAATAAAAAAAATGAGATATATAAATTATATATTCATGCACATTTTTTGTCTACTATGTCTTTATGTCTACATTCTGCAGTCGAGTCTGTGAATCTGGGACATTCCATCTGCTCACATTTGATTCACTATTGTATCACTTTAGTGGCATGAGTGAAGATATTTGATATGGGAAGTTATGGCCTAGTGGTGAGGGAGTTGGGCTTGTAACCTGAAGGTTGCTGGTTCGAATTGAAGGTGGGGATTGTGAATGAACAGCACTCTCTCCACCTTCAATACCATGACTAAAGTGCCCTTGAGCAAGACACGAAACTCCTTGTAACCTGAAGGTTGTTGGTTCGATTCCCACGCCGGCAGGAATTGAAGGTGGGGATTGTGAATGAACAGCACTCTCTCCACCTTCAATACCATGACTAAAGTGTCCTTGAGCAAGACACCTGACCCCTAATTACTACCCTTGTAAGTCGCTTTGGATAAAAGCGTCTGCTAAATGATGAAAAATGTAAAAAAAAAAAAAATATTTAAAGCTTTTAAATCCCTAACTATGTCCTGCTATATTCTAAGCCTAGATATATACTGTGACTAAGGTAAGCTAAACACTGTTAACACCAAACATTGAGGAAATAACAATTTAATGACAAACATGTTAGGCATTCTTTTCAAAACTGTAACATCACGTAACCACAAAAACACAACATTCTAAATGAAGGTGAAAACGTGAGACTGAAAGAGTGAACGTAGTATTTGGAAGTGAACTCCAATAAAACACATTTACTATAGTAACAATATATAAGGTGAACATGAACAAATGGGCTTAGGACATGTCATAACATGACAACTAGGTTGGCAAAAACCAAACAAACTCGACCCGTATGTAGTGAGTTGAGGCGGTGCGACGGCGCTCTCAGTGGTCCGGTTCTGGATGGTGGTTAGGTTTGTCTGGTTTGAGTAATGCGTTCACCTCGGAGATGAATTGGCTGAGGTTTTCCAAGCATTTCCCCCTGATTTCCACCAGATTCTTTTTCAGCGCTGTCACGAGCTTCTCTCCGAGAGTCGAATCTTTGGATACGAGCATCTTCACCACCATTCCCAAAGTCTCGCAGTCCTGTTTGTACAACTGGAAAAGACGAGCAGATGTTGGACTCATCTGAGCTCTTACACAAAGTGAGGCACTTAAGATGAACCCGTTTATTACGCAGACCTGCACCGAATCGGCAGACTTCAAGCTGATTGTGTGATTCTTTAGATTTAAAAGTGCTGCTGTAGGCGAATTCAAATTCTAGAAACTTCATGGTCTATATATGACTAATTTTGCAGATCTATCTTGTGAAAATGGGACAAACTGTTGGCAGGTGATGACGTGTCTAAGAGGTTTGTCTAACCTGAGCGTTGCTTGACAAAGCAGTTTCCCTGTGTACTAAACGACACTTTGACCTCCGGCGAGTGAGTCATTTGGCTGTAAACTTAACAGCCGTGGCGTTTCGAGGCCAGAGACTATGGGAAAATGTCCGGCAACAGGTGTGTGACACGGAGACCTAAAGGCAGGAATAGTGTTGAGGCTAGTTAGGACTCCTAAGTTATTTCACACCAGACTTTAAAGGCCAACAAATTCTCCCCGAGTTTAAAGACGTGCAAAAATGGTGCTTAAAGGGTTTATTACGTCCCAAGACCAACGGACGAGGTGCGATCGGCTTTTATTTGATCCGTGCTGTAGGGAAGGTCTGGAGCTCATGCACATGAATGCAGATTTGACATCCTGTCAGGGTTTAAAGGAACATTTCGGTCAATATAAATAAAGCTCCATCAACAGCGTCACAATCATTTTGCCTCGAATATTCTTTCACATTAAACTTCCAATTCGGCTTATTTGAGTAAACGAATGAAATAAAACGGAGAAAATGCTGATGATGGAGCTGAACTTCATATTGAATGTGGAGCGTTCAGAAAAGTACGAGCGCTTCATTGCAAGAGATCATGAGAAACGCGTTAAATTACAAGGTCCGATGGGTTAATCCTCCAGAAGTCTCTCATTTTTGTTTTTCTTTGACCAACATCATAAAGCATCCGCAGATTTGAGCCTCATCTCAGAAACGGCTTTATAATCAAGAGCTTTTAGAATTATTCCACACAGTTTATCTGATATTCCCTTGGAGAAAGAATATAAACTGGAGAAAATGTTCACATTTATTTGGGAGCATTAGAGGAAGGGCTGGACAATGAGACTGATTATTTTTGCTGGAAGTTCAACCCTAATTCTTAAAGATAACTCCTAGAGAGAGAGTCTGTTTGGTTCGCTCTATCTCCAGAAGACAAAAGGAACATAAACCAATCTGAGATGGAGGTTTAGGTTCAAAGGTCAAGTCTAATCAGAGCGACTGGGACATTTATTCAAAGTTTGGGTTGTGCCTCTGTCTTTGACTCCTGACCGGCGTCTCGCTGGTTAATCTGAACGCGAGAGGAAAAGCAGAAGCCCAGCAGATGACTGAAGTGGGTTCAACGGGGGACGAGGTCTGTTTCCTCTTATCGACGGCGTTTAGTCGGTCAGGTCCAGTTTAAAAACAGCGCAGAGATTGGAGGGGTTCTGGGCTCAATCAAAAGGTGAGCCAAGAAGAACAAAACGGCATGAGAAAGAGGTTTCAGGGTTTGAGACCATCCAGGTTGAATTCTCTGAAACTCTCCACCTTATTTTTAACGTTAGAGCGAATGCCGTCATTTACTTGAATGTTTAAGGCTTGAACAGTCTTTATATTGTCATCTTATTTTAATTTACCATCATAACGAAACACAAGTAACTTAGTGACGTATTTAAAATACCACATTTGAGTGACTGTATTTCATTTTAAATGGGTGGTAATCAGATTACAGTTCCATCTGAAAAGTGTTTTAGATTACCAAAGTGATTACTTTGAGTTTTAATGTCATTTAAACAGCGATTGGTGATTCTCTGACTCTGACCGTCTGAAAAAGACGAGTTCAGTTTCATGTTTTCCACTGTTTTCATGTTTGTGAGTCATTTTATAATTCACTCGTCACTGCGACTTTTTCTCACTATTTGTTTTTTCCCTCACAATTGTGAGTTTGTGTTTCACAATTCTGACTTCTTTTTCTCAGAATTGCGAGATTTAAACTCACAATTGCAAGTTATAAAGTCAGAATTGGGAGATATAAACTTGAAATACTGACTTTTCTCAATATTGTGAGTTTATATCTCATAATTCTGACTTTTCTCAATATTGTGAGTTCATATCTCATAATTCTGACTATTCTCAATATTGTGAGTTTATATCTCATAATTCTGACTTTATAACTCACAATTGCAACTTTATATCACACAATTCCGAGGGAAAAAGTCAGAATTGTGAGATAAAAACTCTCAATGACCTTTTTTGTGTTTGTTTCACACTTATTAGTATTCCAAAGTATTCTAAAGTATTCAGATGAAGTTACTAAACTTGAGTCATGTAACGAAATACGTTACAAATGACTTTTTAAAGCATGTATTTTGTAATCTGTAGTGAAACACATTTTTAAAGTGACCCACCCAGCCCTATAATCATAAACACTGATTTGTAGCACAAATAATTTTTTCGTTTACTGCACTTTGTTATTGTTCTAGTAATTTAACTTTAGCAGCAAATGAACCAGAAGTCTCGCACATTCACTGAAAATAACTTACTCTGAAGAGTTTCATGTTTATTCAATTTGTTTTCATATTTATGAAATGCAAACATTGAACAGTAACATGTTAGGTTACAGTTAAGTGTGAATGAATCATCCGTTAGAACGAACCGAATGAGTGAATGATTCAATGACTTACTCATTTAAAAAAGTAAAAGTTTGTGTAATAAATTCAATTGAATCGAATATAATATTTCTCTCTAAATCTACTTTTTGTGATGTCTACTTGTGGCTTTGTCGAGGCAAGAGTTTGAATATGAAAGTGTTTCATAAAAGGATTGACGACATCAGCAAGTTAATGTTTCTGAAATATTATAAAAACTGTTTTTCCTCATATTCTCCATTATTGCAGCACCTCTCTTCCCAGTCTGTCAGTAACGCTCTGTTTACTTCCTGTCTCTATGAAGCCCCGCCTTCTGAAAAGCACACTGTGCTCTGATTGGTCGGCTGGAGCGGTGTGTTGTGATTGGCGTTTGTGAAATGTCCCGCCCCTTACCATAACCGCCAGTTTCAACGAACTCAACCAGGCCCCGCCCCTTTATTCTGCGCATGAATTATTTAAATGAGGAATATTGCGATGGAGTTAACTCCCACAGGAGGGACATTTCCATGCTCAAACAGCAACACTAAAGAAAGCTGAAGATGGAAAAAAGCATCATCAGTCCTCTTTAACAATTGAGTTATCCAAGCAAACATCTCAAGGGAACTTATAGTTTCTTGTCTCAACTTGGTTAAACGCTGGAGGTTCCCACAAGCATCCCAGAAGGACGTAATGAGCAGGTTTCCACCCATCTGCCAGTTACAACTTCAGACTCAATTAGAGGACATTTGTTCTCGGTGCCTTTGGCGACGTCTGAAGAGTTATTACACTTCCCAGATCCGAACGCAAATCCGGGCGAGTTTCGCTGTTCTGGCACCTGACCGCATTCAAAAAGCCCGAGTTTTCTGTCACACCCTCGTCATCACGTGTGGCGACATCAGCTGAAGATCTTCACGACTGTGGTGTGAGAGCGTCTGAAGCTCGTAATTAGAGCACATGCTGATGTTCTGCAGTCGGTGTTGTGTGTGTCTGCATCGTGTTTCCACAGCGCTCCTCAAATGTGTGTCAAACCAGCCCAGAATAGCTGATAATAAACACTCGGCTAAAATTACAATGATTTCTGGTGGCGTTACAGGATCTTGTAAGCCACAATGTAAAGCCACGAGTAATCATAATAAAACAATGACATAAAAAAGAAAACTAAAGCCGTTCTCCGCCCCGGAGAGGAGCTGTATTTATAGTGCTGATATTTCCCCGTGGATGCTGGGAAGGTTTGACCCCGGTGTGCTTTGTTTGGTGTGGCAGCGTTCGCGTTGTTTCAACCCCCAATTGCAGGGAGAGGAAGATGTGAAGGTCCGATAACTGAGGACCACACAAACAGGCCAAACCGAACAACACCGAGGGAACGCAACGGTCTGTAACGCAGTACAAATAAAACACACAACTCTGGCAGCGAGTGAAGCGTCGTGCTCGAACACACTCCACACAAGCGCGGGTCTGTTGCAATCACACAACGGGCAGCAATTATTGGAGGGCTGGGACACATTAGGGAATATTAGGAGGCATTTTATCAGTGAGGGACTAATAGGTCCGGGTGGATGTGTTCGTTGAGGGCGATTGGAGTGATGGATGAAGTCTGGGCTCTGTAATGTGCTTTAGCTTACATCTTCAAACCTCATGAGGAAAGTGAGAAACTCGTATCAAACATGCCGAACGCACCTTCTCCATCTCCCGGGCTTTGTTTATGATGGCCTGAGTACAATGTTCTTCAAGAGTCGGTTCCTCCGGTTCTCCGCCCAAACCGGGAATCTTATCCTGGTCGGAAAAAAAGATCTGCAACAGAGGAGATTTATTCCATTGCGCGAGGTGAACACTCTGATAATGTTTTGTAGTGTCTAAAATGTTTTTGTCTTGTTTTCCAGTACAAATCACATTCTTTGTGTGTCAGGTTTCATCTAAGCTGTAGGTCAACTAAAAATGGGCGTTTCCTGACCAATAATTAACGTATAACTTTGCAATGCTTTGACTTATTCAAATTGATTTGGTTGCGAGTACAGTGCATTTGCACAAAGACTCCGCCCACACGCTCTTCTGATTGGCTGTGATTTTGGATTGATTTGATTACGAGTGCAAGCGCTTGCACAGAAACTCCGCCCACACTCTCTTCCGATTGGCTGTGATTTTGAATTGATTTGGTTGCGAGTACAGTGCATTTGCACAGAGACTCCGCCCACACGCTCTTCCGATTGGCTGTGATTTTGGATTGATTTGATTGCGAGTGCAAGCGCTTGCACAGAAACTCCGCCCACACTCTCTTCCGATTGGCTGTGATTTTGAATTGATTTGGTTGCGAGTACAGTGCATTTGCACAGAGACTCCGCCCACAGGCTCTTCCGATTGGCTGTGATTTTGAATTGATTTGGTTGCGAGTACAGTGCATTTGCAAAGAGACTCCGCCCACAGGCTCTTCTGATTGGCTGTGATTTTGAATTGATTTGGTTGCGAGTACAGTGCATTTGCACAGAGACTCCGCCCACACTCTCTTCCGATTGGCTGTGATTTTGAATTGATTTGGTTGCGAGTACAGTGCATTTGCACAGAGACTCCGCCCACAGGCTCTTCTGATTGGCTGTGATTTTGAATTGATTTGGTTGCGAGTACAGTGCATTTGCACAGAGACTCCGCCCACACTCTCTTCCGATTGGCTGTGATTTTGAATTGATTTGGTTGCGAGTACAGTGCATTTGCACAGAGACTCCGCCCACAGGCTCTTCTGATTGGCTGTGATTTTGAATTGATTTGGTTGCGAGTACAGTGCATTTGCACAGAGACTCCGCCCACACTCTCTTCCGATTGGCTGTGATTTTGAATTGATTTGGTTGCGAGTACAGTGCATTTGCACAGAGACTCCGCCCACAGGCTCTTCTGATTGGCTGTGATTTTGAATTGATTTGGTTGCGAGTACAGTGCATTTGCACAAAGACTCCGCCCACAGGCTCTTCTGATTGGCTGTGATTTTGGATTGATTTGATTGCGAGTGCAAGCGCTTGCACAGAAACTCTGCCCACACTCTCTTCCGATTGGCTGTGATTTTGAATTGATTTGGTTGCGAGTACAGTGCATTTGCACAAAGACTCCGCCCACAGGCTCTTCTGATTGGCTGTGATTTTGGATTGATTTGGTTTCGAGTGCAAGCGCTTGCACAGAAACTCTGCCCACACTCTCTTCCGATTGGCTGTGATTTTGAATTGATTTGGTTGCGAGTACAGTGCATTTGCACAGAGACTCCGCCCACAGGCTCTTCTGATTGGCTGTGATTTTGAATTGATTTGGTTTCGAGTGCAAGCGCTTGCACAGAGACTCCGCCCACAGGCTCTTCCAATTGGCTGTGATTTTGAATTGATTTGGTTTCGAGTGCAAGCGCTTGCACAGAGACTCCGCCCACACTCTCTTCCGATTGGCTGTGATTTTGAATTGATTTGGTTGCGAGTACAGTGCATTTGCACAGAGACTCCGCCCACAGGCTCTTCCGATTGGCTGTGATTTTGAATTGATTTGGTTGCGAGTACAGTGCATTTGCACAGAGACTCCGCCCACAGGCTCTTCCGATTGGCTGTGATTTTGAATTGATTTGGTTGCGAGTACAGTGCATTTGCACAGAGACTCCGCCCACAGGCTCTTCTGATTGGCTGTGATTTTGAATTGATTTGGTTTCGAGTGCAAGCGCTTGCACAGAGACTCCGCCCACAGGCTCTTCCGATTGGCTGTGATTTTGAATTGATTTGGTTGCGAGTACAGTGCATTTGCACAGAGACTCCGCCTACACGCTCTTCTGATTGGCTGTGATTTTGAATTGATTTGGTTGCGAGTACAGTGCATTTGCACAGAAACTCCGCCCACAGGCTCTTCCGATTGGCTGTGATTTTGAATTGATTTGGTTGCGAGTACAGTGCATTTGCACAGAGACTCCGCCCACACTCTCTTCCGATTGGCTGTGATTTTGAATTGATTTGGTTTCGAGTGCAAGCGCTTGCACAGAGACTCCGCCCACACGCTCTTCCGATTGGCTGTGATTTTGGATTGATTTGGTTTCGAGTGCAAGCGCTTGCACAGAGACTCCGCCCACACTTTCTTCCGATTGGCTGTGATTTTGGATTGATTTGGATAGTTTGAACAGAAGTCGATACCTTGCTAGCTGACACAGAGGCAGGTGAAGAAGCTTCTTTGGGTCCTCCAGAGGCGTCGCCGGACGGCCTGCGTTTCTCTGCGGTCACAGTGAGACAACGAAGAGAAAAAATCTTTAAACTGAGCAGAAAGGAGAGCGAATCTGTCCAAAACAACATCAGAGTATAACCCTGTATGACTGAATTATCGGTTGGCGCATAATTCGGCGTCAGAGGAGCGTGTTCATGTTTGAGATGTTTCTCTCTACAAACACGGAGAGTTCCGCTCCAGTCCAGGGGTTTCCAGTTACAATTCTTTCTGTTTTTGATTTACGCTTTACCACTTTATTTTTATTCATTTACATAATTTTTTTAATTACATTTTGTTTATTTATTTTCTTTTTTTTATCTAATTAATAATTAGTTTAGGTTCCTTATATCCCTATCCTCTGAAATCCTTTATTTTTGGTCATTTTTTGTGAATTTCTGAAGGTTTTGCTTCATCCTCACGTTCCCTGCGTTCATGCGTCGCGGTCGGAGCAGGAGAAACGGCTTCTGTTTGCTCCAGTTTTTATTGTGTCAGTAAAAGCGAGGCGACACATTCCGCCCGGATGAGGGATGATGGGAACAGAACACGGGCCTGTCTTCACACCAAATAAATAATGACTTCAAAGTTCACAGGCTAAAAAAAGACTTTCAATGGGATGTTAAACCAACTAACATGAAGTGAAAAAGAGCCCAAATATTCTCCAAATCAGATTCTTATCGTAGTTTGTGAATGTCTGAACATCTAATAAGCATCGTATAATCGGTGGAAGTCATTCTGAAGAGGGTGATGCTTGTTTCCTAACGAGTGGACGTTGATGGAGACAAACTCCTAAAGGATTTTTCTGGATTGAGTCTTCATGCACTGGAAGGGTCCGATTGGACGCGGCTCCTCCAGTTTCTCGTGACCGGACCGGTGAACCGCGCGGAGCCGAAACCTCATCGGATCCGTTCCACAGGCTCTCCGAGTTTCTCCACCGCGGCGGAGATGAGCGGAACGCCACACGATTCCAACCGGAGTCACGGATTCAGAGCGTTTACGAGGAGGCCGTGTGGAAAAGCCATCAGCGGCCGGATCGGAGCCGTCGCTGCGCTGGCCTGGAGAGAGAGCTTCCAGCCGTAAACACACGGGATTATAGTAGGAAAACATGGGAAATAAACCAACACAAACTTCAACTCCACCAGATCAAGAAAACACAAACAGAGTTTCACCCTGAACATTGAGAACATGTTCATTTATTTTAGTTCAACTGAAAGATTATTTTAGTTACATTAATATACTATAATAATTTTTATATTTTCTGTTTTAATTTTAGTTGGTTTTATTAATTTTTTTTTTCATAAATCAAATTTATGATTTGTCCAAATGTTTTCAGTTTTTATTTATTTAAAAAAAATCTGATATAATTGGAGCTTTTTTATTTTAATTTCAATAGTTTTTAACAATATTTAGATTTTTAAAAAATATTTTCTGTTTTAATTGTAGTTCCACTTTTATTACTTTTGTTGTGTATTTTTGTCATTTTTATTACTTTTATCATAAATCATTTATTTGTTCTTAGATTTTCAGTTTTTAATTAAACAAACAATATTGTTTTAGTTTCATAAATTTACTATTAAACTTTATTAATATTTTGAATAATTTTTTATAAGTGTAATATTTGTAATTAAAAAATGTAATGTATAAATGGAATGTAAATTTGTAGCTTCAGTTAGTAAGTTTTGTTTGTTTTTTTATTGTTTCATAAACCATATTTTCAGTTATTATAGTTTTTATTTATATTTAATTTTAATAATGTCTATTTAGTTTTTTTAGTTCATTTTAGTACTTCAAGTTAAACGAAATAATTACAAATGTCGCCTCAGCAATTACTTGAACTAAAATATTTGTTTAATTTTATTCCAGATAACATTTTTTTTTCCCTAGTAACAAAAATAAAATGCTTTTATCAGTTTCAGTGAATAATGCGCTGGAACCGGAGAGGATCGATGAACCTCAGGAGTGAATTGAAGCAGCGGTTCTGTCAGACCTGGTTCGGTCCAGATCTGCGGGCGAGCAGACGGGGGCGCCGCGGCGCGGGCGTTCTGGTGTCGTCTGGATCCGTGTCTGCGTCTGCCGGCCCTGATCACAGAACAGCACATTCTTTACTCAGAGTTTCATGTCCAGCATCGGCTCGCTGGTGTCGTGACGGGCCGCTCACTCTCGCTCTCGCTCCAGACTCATGATGGCCTGCAGCAGCGCGTCCGCTCCTCCGCTCACCGCCGGCCGACCACGCGCTGACCTCTGACCTCTGACCCCGGGCGGAGCGGTCACTGCACCGCCACTCCTGAACAGACACAAACGACATAACACGAAATAATAAATATTAATAATAATAAATAAAAAATATCATTAAAAAATATATAATAATAATAATAATAAATAAAAAATATCATATACAAATAAAAGACAATAATAGAAATTATATAATAATAATAATAATAATAATAATAAATATTATTTACAAATAAAAGAAAAGACAAAAGAAATTATATTATAATAATATTGATAAAAACAATATATAAAATAATAATAAAATAATATTGAATAAAACAATACAAATAATTATAATATAAAATAAAATAATAATGATAATATAATATATCAATAATAAAAATAACAATATAAAATAATACAATTATGCAAAACAATAAAATGCCACATAAGTGGTTACGAACTAAAGCATCACAAATATAAAAATAAAAATAAATAAAAATAATAA
>CM074290.1:1681114-1718614 GCA_037194245.1 Opsariichthys bidens | reverse complement strand
TGAACGTCATCATGCAGATGAAAAAAAGTGTTTCATCATGACTTCTGTGTCTCATTTCAGCACGTTCTGAGTGTTTCAAAAGGCGGTTTCAAGTTGAAATAGCAGAAATACGCTCCATCATCACTCAAAGCTGTCATACGGATACAGATAGATTGAACTATATTAAATATGGTTATTTAATTATTTATGGTTATGGTTTATGGTTATTTAACTGTTTAACTATATATTGCTGTGATAATAATTATTGGACGTAAACACAATAAAGTTGAGTATTATTGTGCAGGAACAGAGATACTACATAGAAACTGTTTTAAAGTGTTTCAGGTGAAGTTTTGCTTGTTTAACAGTATCTGATTTGCAAATGAATCATTCTGAATGACTCAACGATTCACTCGAATCGATTCCCAAAGCTCAGGTAAATGACTCTGAGAGCGAATCATGCGGATACAGACAGACAGAACTAGACATTAAATATAGTTATTTGGGGAACATCTCTCCTTTAGATTGAAAACAAACATTTCAAATGATATAGTCTTTAAACACAATAAAGTTACTAAAACTATAAAGAATAATTGTAATTATAATAGTATACTGCTTTGTGTCAGTAAAAATAATTTATGACATTTTTATGATCATAAAGTCTACAAACAGGATCTTTAGTGGATCTTTAGAGTAATTCATTTCAATATTTTTTCAATTTAAAGTCCGTAAATGCCATGATCGTGCATACAGCGTTCCCAAGAGAGGATCTCACGCCCGTCTGTGTTCATGAACGCAGATCAAGTTCAAACAAAGCAGAGTGGTTTTTCCGGTGTGTTCTTCATGATTCTGGCTCAGAGCGGATGTTTCTCTCACCTGAGACGCGCCCGTGGTCCCGCCGGACGATCCTCACGCAGCGTGTTGCAGACATACAGCACCTCCTGCTGGACAAACACTGCAGTCACGCTCAAACTTTTCCAGAACAAATATCCAAACATTCTTAAATCAAGATACATTTACTGGAGAAGCAAAACGTTCAAATCTATCAAAATAAAGTGCTTAGAAAAAGAAAAATAATCATGTTTCCTCACCCTGCGGTACAGCGGTGCGTCTCTGCGTTCCTGGGATCTCTCGCTGCCGTGGATGAATCCTCCATCTCCTCCGTAATACTGAGCGGCAGGACGTTTGGCCACGACTCTCACTCTCCGATACGAGCCCTGATGATGGAGCGATCTGAGCATCAAGAGCCCAAACGCTTGCATTAAAGGCACAGTGCGTAAGTTTCACCACTAGAGGTCGCTAATGCAAAACAATAACAAAGACGCAGCTTGATGACCAAAGAAATCCGACTGTGAATGTATTAAATTGTAATTAAAAAATGTAATTGTAAATGTATAATGTAATTATCGTATTATTGTGGTAATAATATCGTATTTTGCGCTGCTGTTTTTATTATGCTTGTGTGTCGCAGTCGCCCGCCTTTCATTTAGTTGTTTATTTTACCGTTAACATTCGCAGCTCGTTTTTCCCTGAACTTTGTTAGTTATGTTGAGTGTTACTTTTAAAAGTAATGCATTACTATGTTGCGTTACTCCCTAAAAAAGTAACTAATTGCGTTACTTTTAATGAAAAGTAATGCAATACGTTACTTTTGCGTTACTTTTTCTCATCTAGGCCGGACTTGCTAGTTTATTTTTTTAATAACAACAAAAAAAATTCTATTTTTGGCAAATGTTATGACCCAAAGTGAAATGAATAATTCTCAGGCTGAAGGAAAGCACATTTACGTCTGAACAGTAGAGGGCGAAACCTTTCAGCAAACTCACGTGAACCATTGAAATTGCGAAACGAAGCCTCGATTACTGAAATCATGTGACTTTGGCACTCTGAACCACTGATTCGACACAAAAGATTCGTAAAGCTTCGAAGCTTCAATAAATGTGAAAAAGTAACTTGCCCTACTTATTTGAAAAAGTAACTTAGATATTTTGTTGTAAATTGAAAAAGTAATGCGTTACTTTACTAGTTACTTGAAAAAGTAATCTGATTGCGTAACTCAAGTTACTTGTAATGCGTTTGATCACTTAAATTCACATCATTTTATTTCCTTCTAATGCTGAATTCCTACTCGCACAGGTCAGTTTATTCGACAGATTCAAATTGTGGGGAAACGCGGCACTGTGATTCGCTCAAAACAATCATACTGAAAAAACATTTGAAATTTAATGGTACATAAACAATAATTTAAAAGATAGTTTTCTGTAAATGTTTCCAAACAGCTGCTCACTTGTCTAATAAAACACACACTTTATTAAAACTTTCTATGGATTCTACGAAAAGAAGCCGGAAGTCGAGGATAACGCGGATATGATGTCACTGACAGGCGACGCAACGACACGTTAAACGGTTACAATTTCTCTGGATGTAAACGTTGTTGTAAACATTTATGATAATGTAAGAACACAAGCCAAAGAAATATTGAATATTGTTCTAGTGGTTTTTGGATATTTGAATCCAACAATCTTACATACTGTGCCTTTAATTACTGTATAATGAGAGCAGAAGAAGAGAGTGTTTGATCTCACGGCCGATCCTGCGTATCTCTCGTACATCTGTCTGATGCTGACATCCCTGAACGTCACTGAAACACAGTCACAACGACATCACTTCCTGAACGTCACTGAAACACAGTCACGACGACATCACTTCCTGAACGTCACTGAAACACAGTCACGACGACATCACTTCCTGAACGTCACTGAAACACAGTCACGACGACATCACTTCCTGAACGTCACTGAAACACAGTCACGACGACATCACTTCCTGAACGTCACTGAAACACAGTCACGACGACATCACTTCCTGAACGTCACTGAAACACAGTCACAACGACATCACTTCCTGAACGTCACTGAAACACAGTCACAACGACATCACTTCCTGAACGTCACTGAAACACAGTCACAACGACATCACTTCCTGAACGTCACTGAAACACAGTCACAACGACATCACTCCCTGAACGTCACTGAAACACAGTCACAACGACATCACTTCCTGAACGTCACTGAAACACAGTCACAACGACATCACTTCCTGAACGTCACTGAAACACAGTCACGACGACATCACTTCCTGAACGTCACTGAAACACAGTCACGACGACATCACTTCCTGAACGTCACTGAAACACAGTCACAACGACATCACTTCCTGAACGTCACTGAAACACAGTCACGACGACATCACTTCCTGAACGTCACTGAAACACAGTCACGACGACATCACTTCCTGAACGTCACTGAAACACAGTCACGACGACATCACTTCCTGAACGTCACTGAAACACAGTCACAACGACATCACTTCCTGAACGTCACTGAAACACAGTCACGACGACATCACTTCCTGAACGTCACTGAAACACAGTCACGACGACATCACTTCCTGAACGTCACTGAAACACAGTCACGACGACATCACTTCCTGAACGTCACTGAAACACAGTCACAACGACATCACTTCCTGAACGTCACTGAAACACAGTCACAACGACATCACTTCCTGAACGTCACTGAAACACAGTCACAACGACATCACTCCCTGAACGTCACTGAAACACAGTCACAACGACATCACTTCCTGAACGTCACTGAAACACAGTCACAACGACATCACTTCCTGAACGTCACTGAAACACAGTCACAACGACATCACTTCCTGAACGTCACTGAAACACAGTCACGACGACATCACTTCCTGAACGTCACTGAAACACAGTCACGACGACATCACTTCCTGAACGTCACTGAAACACAGTCACAACGACATCACTTCCTGAACGTCACTGAAACACAGTCACAACGACATCACTTCCTGAACGTCACTGAAACACAGTCACAACGACATCACTTCCTGAACGTCACTGAAACACAGTCACAACGACATCACTCCCTGAACGTCACTGAAACACAGTCACAACGACATCACTTCCTGAACGTCACTGAAACACAGTCACAACGACATCACTTCCTGAACGTCACTGAAACACAGTCACAACGACATCACTCCCTGAACGTCACTGAAACACAGTCACAACGACATCACTTCCTGAACGTCACTGAAACACAGTCACAACGACATCACTTCCTGAACGTCACTGAAACACAGTCACGACGACATCACTTCCTGAACGTCACTGAAACACAGTCACAACGACATCACTTCCTGAACGTCACTGAAACACAGTCACGACGACATCACTTCCTGAACGTCACTGAAACACAGTCACAACGACATCACTTCCTGAACGTCACTGAAACACAGTCACAACGACATCACTTCCTGAACGTCACTGAAACACAGTCACGACGACATCACTTCCTGAACGTCACTGAAACACAGTCACGACGACATCACTTCCTGAACGTCACTGAAACACAGTCACAACGACATCACTTCCTGAACGTCACTGAAACACAGTCACAACGACATCACTTCCTGAACGTCACTGAAACACAGTCACGACGACATCACTTCCTGAACGTCACTGAAACACAGTCACAACGACATCACTTCCTGAACGTCACTGAAACACAGTCACAACGACATCACTCCCTGAACGTCACTGAAACACAGTCACAACGACATCACTTCCTGAACGTCACTGAAACACAGTCACAACGACATCACTTCCTGAACGTCACTGAAACACAGTCACGACGACATCACTTCCTGAACGTCACTGAAACACAGTCACAACGACATCACTTCCTGAACGTCACTGAAACACAGTCACGACGACATCACTTCCTGAACGTCACTGAAACACAGTCACAACGACATCACTTCCTGAACGTCACTGAAACACAGTCACAACGACATCACTTCCTGAACGTCACTGAAACACAGTCACGACGACATCACTTCCTGAACGTCACTGAAACACAGTCACGACGACATCACTTCCTGAACGTCACTGAAACACAGTCACAACGACATCACTTCCTGAACGTCACTGAAACACAGTCACAACGACATCACTTCCTGAACGTCACTGAAACACAGTCACGACGACATCACTTCCTGAACGTCACTGAAACACAGTCACAACGACATCACTTCCTGAACGTCACTGAAACACAGTCACAACGACATCACTTCCTGTACGTCACTGAAACACAGTCACAACGACATCACTTCCTGAACGTCACTGAAACACAGTCACAACGACATCACTTCCTGAACGTCACTGAAACACAGTCACAACGACATCACTTCCTGAACGTCACTGAAACACAGTCACAACGACATCACTCCCTGAACGTCACTGAAACACAGTCACAACGACATCACTTCCTGCACGTCACTGAAACAGTCACAACGACATCACTTCCTGAACGTCACTGAAACACAGTCACGACGACATCACTTCCTGAACGTCACTGAAACACAGTCACGACGACATCACTCCCTGAACGTCACTGAAACACAGTCACGACGACATCACTTCCTGTACGTCACTGAAACACAGTCACAACGACATCACTTCCTGTACACTCATCTGTCACTCAGCGGATGTTGTAAGCGTTCAGATACTCACTGATTCTGTAAACTACAGCTTGATCTGAAACAGAGAAGAAAAATATAGTTTTAATAATTACATCAAGATCAAAGTTGATCAGCAGTTCATTACTGTCATTCAAGCTTCATCCTGTTTCTTGAGTTATTTTAGCTGATGGTTGAGATTCCACAGTTTTACTGTGTTAAATCAGATACTCTGGTGAATTCAACACATGAAAAGTTTATCTGATGTAATAAAGAGAAAGTAATCGTGTTATTCGCCGCTTGATTAGCTGATGACTGACACGTGCAGTGATTTCTGCATCAGGCCTGTTGTTTCTTCACAGTTCACAAATACCATAAAATATACCTCGATGATTAATAATCAGAAGAGTTTTAATATTGATCAGTTTAACCTGATCTCGGCGCACCTGATGATGATGATGATGATTGTGACGATGTTCTTGTTCTTCAGCAGAAAGTGATTAATGAGAATCAGCGAGTCACTGCCGCCCCCTGCTGGACACACTTCAACTGGACATAGGCATTTTATAATTATAACATTATATACAATAAAACTATATTTACTATATTTTCGCTCTATTAATAAAATTCAATACAATTAAAATCCAACACTTTCAAATATGAAGCTATTATTTAACTGTTTAGTTAAATTGTTGAATTATTTTATTTATTTTAATTAATTTTATTTTATTTTAATTATTTTATTATTATTAATTACAATAAGATTTCAAAATATCTGTCTGTTTTTAGTTTGTTTTGTTTTTTGTTTTTGTTTTTTAATGCCAAACAACTTACATGGACTTGTAACAAGTATAGAACAACAACAAAAATTATATAAAATAAAACTAGACATTTCATTCAAAATGACGGTTTAGCTCGAAACTGAGGTGAAACTGGTCCGTACCGGAAACACGATCTGTTCTGCAATATGTCTGAAATATGTCGAAACAATTTACGGCAGTTGTTATTTGACACTACCTGATTCGTACATGAAATAGTTCTTTACTACATAATGTATTTCACCTTATCATGCATTATACCTATGGAACACTATCAATCCTGTGAAACTCTACAATAAAGTTTATTTTTATTGATTTCATGAAGACCAGACATTTATTTTATCAAAGCACTTTTCTTTAAAGACTACACATCTGTTTGTATTATTGCCTCAATAAAGCTAATTTGAAACAGAACAATTGGTAAAAAACAAAGGTTTGTATGTTTAACCACTGAGAGTTCGTTGAATGAATCAATGTTACTTAAATTGATTAAATAAAAAGAAAAGTTAAATACAATTAAACTGAAACCAGTTCACATCTGCATGACCTCATTTGGGAAATACAGATGTGTATATAACTGTGTTTTTGTTTATATTTAATATTTCATTTATTCCAGCATACTTAACAAATGTCTGCATTTAAGTAACACACAGGACAATGTTTATTATTTAAATATTTATTCAATTTATATATTCATAAATGGAACTAATTTCTTCCACCTTTCATTCATTCATTCATTCATTCATTCATTCATTCATTCCCTCACTTTGTCTTTCTCTCTCCCTCCCTGATCTACTGGAATTGCTGATTGAGGAACATAGCATTGACTTCAGCACAGTGAGACAAAAACAATTCCATGTCCTCTTGCCACTGAAATATAAACAAAAAGTCATCCTTTTCTTCACAGGACCTTCCTGAGGGCGTTTTGTCGATCCTCAGGGTTCATCCTCAGAAACGCAGGCTCTGTCACCTCACCACGAAAGGTGTCTGTGTGATCTTGAACCCAATACCATGCAGTATGAAGGTCTCTCACAATAGTTGGTTGTTGCACCTGGATAAGACAAAAATGGCACAAAATAATTGAACTATTCCAGTATGCGTGCAACTACTTGATAAATGACCACTAAAATCATTTACCTTATCAGTGTCGTCTTTAACCAGTCTTCTGCTGGGTGACAGTTTGGAGGTGGATTTAGGCACCCTAAAGACCGGCTCAAGGTGCCCTGAAGGAGTTGGGATGATGCTTCTGTCCAGAATGCAAATCTCCGTTCATGTCTTTGGAAAATATGAAAATGTATATGAACTCCTTGTATAACACCGTTCTAGTATCACTTTGCTAACAGTGAATAAATTAGGGCTGGTCCGAATACCATTTTTTGATCTTCAAAGCTTTAATAGCAATCAACATCAAATATTGGAAGCGTCGGAGGAAGGAACATATTAAGAGCTCGCGCTCCCGGTATGTGTGACTCAAGCACCTCGAGAATTATTTTATAGAGTTAAATAGAGTTATTTCTGTTTTTTTGTTGCAAACATTTGTGACCGTCAGTTACAAGGGACAGTTGCATTTGGTGCAATATGGACACGCGAACGTTTAATAAACTACAGAACAGTGAAATAACGGAGTTTATTGCGGTGCGCCTCACGCCGGCAGGGTTATATGACAACGGACACGGGTCTGTTAAGAGCAATACTTTTAATAAGATAGCCTGACATTTTTCTGACAAAAACGTCACTCCCAAATCAGAAATTAGCCAGCCAGTAATTACTTACTGTATTTAAATAAAAGAACCAACAATAGATTAATGAATTGTAATACACTGTTAAAACATTACTGTAAATTTTACAGTATAATACTGGCAGCAGGGTTGCCAGTCAGTTACTGTAAATTGTACAGTAGTGTTACTGTAATTTAATTGACAGAATTTCCCTATATTCTCTGATTACAGTAAAGAACTGTATTTTTTAAATGATGAAGGATCAATTTACAGCAATATTCTGTCAATTTGAGTCAAACCCCAGAATGCATTGCAGTTTACAGCAATATGCTGTATTATTAAAAAACAGCCAGCGGCTGTAAAATAATGCTGTAATTTTTACAGCAATTCATTACAGTGTAAATAAAGAACAGGCCATCCCAGTAAAATCTCACGTTTGAATTTTAACAAGCCCTTATATTTTGCAGTAGATTCACTTAGATTGATAATAATGGGCAAAAAGGCTAATGCATTTTGTTTATATGAATCTATTTTTCAATGTCACAGCAATGCAGCTCAACCCAAAACAGGCCTGCACTTCTGTCCACACAAACTCTAGACAGAATACTCCAGTTGCAGGGAACACTTTAAGAAGAAAGTATATTATAAAATATATTTCTTAGGTGGGTAACACTTTACAATAAGGTTCATTAGTTAACATGAACTAATAATGAACAGCACTTCTACAGCATTTATTCATCTTTGTCAATGTTAATTTCAACATTTACTAATGCATTATTAAAATCTAGTTAACATTAGTTAATGCGCTGTGAACAAACAAATAACAACTGTATTTTCATTAACGCTTTTGAAAAAAATGACAAAGTGTCCAAAAAGCCCAAGAACCATGCCAAAAACTCATTATAGGTGAAAAGAAAACCATTTGAATTAAATAACTGATCTGATGTATGAAAATGTATGTTACCCAGGTTTGAAAGACTATGGGAGGGGATAAAATTCCAGATGGAGGAAGTGGTAGAAAACTCGCGCATGCGCAGAACAAATCGTGTTTCCGGTACGGATCGAGCGGCAGGAGCAGAATAACGGGCGCAGACTGATTCACCTGAGCTCACGCGGCGGAAGTGAAACTATTACCTCAGTCTCCCGCGCATCAGGACAGTATTCTGACTTTATAAAGTAGTTTGGTAAAGGATCCAGTCACGTTCACAATGAGTTTTCAGATCTACATTTCACAACACAACAGCGGCAGAACAAAAGTGTCTGTGGCGGATTCAGAGGAGGACTTCAACAACACCACAGTGAAGGAGCTGAAGAGACTCAGTCCATTCAGATGTGAGTCGAATTCTTCAGTCTTCTGCTTCTGTCATATGTGATGAAGGGGGAGTCGGGGGAGGGAGTCGAGCTTGTGACCTGAAGGTTGTTGGTTCGAATCCTAGGAATTGAAGGTGGGGATTGAGAATGAACAGACTCTCTCCACCTTCAACACCACGACTAAAGTTCCCTTGAGTGAGACACCTGACCCCTAATTACTCACCGGGTGCAGCAGTAGCTGCCCACTGCTCTGTGTGTGTGTGTGTGTGTGAGTGTGTGTGTGTGAGTGTGTGTGTGTGAGTGTGAGTGTGTGAGTGTGAGTGTGTGTGTGAGTGTCTGAGTGTGTGTGTGTGTGTGTGTGTGTGTGTGTGTGAGTGTGTGTGTGAGTGTGAGTGTGTGTGTGTGTGTGTGTGTGTGAGTGTCTGAGTGTGTGTGTGTGTGTGTGTGTGAGTGTGTGTGTGAGTGTGAGTGTGTGTGTGTGTGTGTGTATGAGTGTGAGTGTGTGTGTGTGTGTGTGTGTATGAGTGTGAGTGTGTGTGTGAGTGTGTGTGTGTGTGTGTGTGTGTGTGTGAGTGAGTGTCTGAGTGTGTGTGTGTGTGTGTGTGTGTGTGAGTGTGAGTGTGTGTGTGTGTGTGTGTATGAGTGTGAGTGTGTGTGTGTGTATGAGTGTGAGTGTGTGTGTGTGTGTGTGTGTATGAGTGTGAGTGTGTGTGTGTGTGTGTATGAGTGTGAGTGTGAGTGTGTGTGTGTGTGTGTGTGAGTGTGTGTGTATGAGTGTGAGTGTGTGTATGAGTTTTAGAGTATGTGTGTGTGTGTGTGTGTATGAGTGTGAGTGTGTGTGTGTGTGTGTGTATGAGTGTGAGTGTGTGTGTGTGTGTGTGTATGAGTGTGAGTGTGTGTGTGTGTGTATGAGTGTGAGTGTGTGTGTGTGTGTGTGTATGAGTGTCTGAGTGTGTGTGTGTGTGTGTGTGTGTGTGTGTGTGTGAGTGTCTGAGTGTGTGAGTGTCTGAGTGTGTGAGTGTGTGTGTGTGTGTGTGTGTGAGTGTCTGAGTGTGTGAGTGTCTGAGTGTGTGAGTGTGTGTGTGTGTGAGTGTCTGAGTGTGTGTGTGTGTGTGTGTGTGTGTGAGTGAGTGTCTGAGTGTCTGAGTGTGTGTGTGAGTGTGTGTGTGTGAGTGTCTGAGTGTGTGTGTGTGTGTGTGTGTGAGTGAGTGTCTGAGTGTGTGTGTGAGTGTCTGAGTGTGTGTGTGTGTGTGTGTGTGTGCGCGCGCACTTGGGTTTAATGCAGAGCATTAATTTCGAGTACGTCTCACTGTATTTGACAATCCGTCACTTTCACTTTTCAGAATAACACAGAAAATCTGTATTTGAGTGTAGATTCAGATATTATCAGTTGAGAAGACATTAAGATACATAAATAAGATAATTGTGAAGGCACGTCTTCTGAGGAAACCGTGTTTGTTGTTCCTCATGTTGTGTTTCTTTCACAGATAGAATATCTAAACTTCTCTACAAAGACGTGGAACTGAAGGATGATCACACACTTGGTTTCTACGGCATTAAACACGAGGATGAGATTATCGCAGAATTCTATAAACGTATGCTTTACACCAGTATTAGAAATGATTTAAAGCATTTCAAACAGTCTTAAACCAACTAACCTTTTCATTTCAGTCATTGGTGCTCAAGCCGTTTCAGCTTCTATGGGTGAGTATCTCTCTTGAGTCAGAAGTCCACACGCTTGTTTTCTCTTTCACTGGTTTTGTATTACGAACACTTTGATAATTCCGTGTTTACAGCTTTTATACACGTATATTTTCTTTCTCATGACGTTTGTGCTTCGTTTTGTGTCAATATAAACTGAAACTTTATTATGATGAGTGGAACAAACCTTGAATTATTGATCCTTCACACCGATAGACGGGCAAAAGACATTCAACTTGTCCACTTTCCTGTGAAGATGACAATGATAAAGATAAAGAAACATTTGTCTCTGATGAAACCGCCTGACGCCTCAGTAATTCCTCACATAATCCACAGATATATACTCACACTGTGATCAGATAAAGTGTGATTGGATTAACATTTACACTCATTAACATTCACTGTCATATTCTCTTCTGAAGTCACATCCACATCACGAGACGAAACACCATTTTCACTGAGCTTGTGCTTCATAATTGACCCTTCGCAGGCAGTTTGATTGACAGGCGATCTGACCAATCATAGCCCGCGGTCAGGGGAGTCAGTAGATGAACGTCGGTGAACTTGAATCACGTCTTGAAACAACATTCCTTCTGATGTTCATTCATGTTTAATTGATGCTATAAATGAACTAGTGTGAAGAGATGATCGAGGAGCGACACATTAAACACACACTAGACGCTATTTATTCATTCAACTTCTTTAAAACATTACTATATTTTAAATATATAACTGTTTCATACGTTGTCAGTGTCCTCAATGTATTTTTCACTGCGTGAGAACATGATGTGTGGCGTGAGAGCGGCATAGCAACAGTAACTAGGGGGCGGGGCTTTGCGAAGGGTCAATTATGTTATTGTTGAACTATTGTTGTCTGATGAACACATAAACATGCTCTCTATGATTGACATTTGTCTTCTTATAGTGGTTTTGTTTGTGATGAAATGCCACAGTTTGTGTCTATCCCACAGTTCACCTACATAATATGCACTACGGGTCAAAAGGTTTAGAACGCCTCCATTTTTCCGGTTTTTATTGAAATTTACGCAGTTTAATGTCTCAATGCACTCTGAAATTGAAGCATAGAACAAATAAACAATTGGAGATAAAAAAATAAATCATGGAATCGTTTTGTTTAACAAAATTTAATCTAAATTTTTGACTCATCAAAGTAGCCACCTTTTGCAGATATAACAGCCGAACACACTCGTTGCATTCTTTCTACAATGGAAATCAAATATTGTTCAGAAAGTTCTTCCCAACACTGTTGCAGAAGTTCCCACAAATGTGTTGCACTTGTAGGTTACTTTGCTTTCACCCTTCTGTCCAGTTCGTCCCAAACCAGCTCGTGGGGTTTAAGTCTGGATGATCTCTCATGATTTGAAGCCTACCGTCTTGTTCTTTTCTTCTAAGGTAGTTCTGACATAACCTGGAGGTTTGTTTTGGGTCATTATCTTGCTGTAGGATGAACCCCTGACCAACTAGGCGTATACCAGAGGATATTGCATGCCGCTGCAAAAAACTCTGTGCAAGTCGCTGACTCTGGATCCACCAAAAGAGCCCCAGACCATCACGCTTCCTCCTCCATGTTTGATAGATGGTGTCACACACCGAGGAACCATCCTTTCGCCTACTCGACGGCGTACAAAAACCCTGCGTGATGAACCAAAGATTTCAAATTTCGATTCATCAGTCCATAACACCTTCTTCCAGTCTTCAGTAGTCCACTGGCGGTGCTTCATGGCCCAGGCAAGCCTCTTTTTCTCATTTTGCCATCTTAGCAATGGCTTTCTTACTGCCACTCGACCTGTCAAACCTGCAGCTCTAAGTCTTCCCTTCACAGTTGAAACTGAGACTTGCTTACTTCGACCAGTGTTAAGCTGTGCTTGAAGCTGTTGTCCTGTGAGCCGCCTATCACGCAAGCGGTTGACTCTCAGAAACTTGTCTTCTGATTCTGTTGTGGCTTTGGGTCTGCCAGACCTCTTCCTGTCAGAGTTTCCTCCAGTTTCCAAATGCATTTTGATGGTATAAGAAAACTGTACTCACTGACACCTTGGCTTTCTTTGCAATTTCTCTAGAGGAAACACCTACACTTTTAAGGGTTATAATGGTGTTTCTTCCTTTAATTACCTTTTTCTCACCATTATGAGAGCAATATACTACTTCCTGCTGTTCAATTCTGTCCAAATAATGCTTAAGAGGGTGTAGTAACACAGTCTGTTCCAACACTGCTTTTATACAGACAGAGGGTTTGTAAGTCATCAACAAAAGTTGGGACACCTGTAGGAATTGTTAGCATCAACTTTCAAGGCTTAATTTACTTCCATTGCAGCAGAACAGCTGTAAGTTGTTAACCCTGAAAAATGCCTTTTTGTATACCTCTGAAATGTACATTATTTTTCAGTTTTTGGTAACCTGAAAGTTTTTTTTTTTTAACCTCTGGCAGTTTACCGCTTACCTTTGTACCATTCCAGGTTATTCACTGGACTTGAACTGCTTAAATTTCAATAAAAACTGGAAAAATTGGGGTCTTCTAAATCTTTTGACCGGTAGTGCACATGTAAACTGTGTTATGATGAGTGTAAAACATCTTGAATTATTGATTCTTCATACAAGTACAGATTCAAGACACAATTTCATTGAGTTTCTGACAGATGTTTTGTTGTTCTGCTCCACATCGTCCAGAGTCATCTGCAGCTTACTGTAGAGTTTCCAGGACTGAATCTATGGATAAACTGGCTGATATGCAGAAGGATGAATCCTGGTGTTCCATACTGTAGTTCAGTAAAAAAAAAAATATATGTATACATTAATATATTCATACTGTGATGTGATCAGGTAAGTGTGATTTTTCTTCTTACAGTGAAATATTCCAGTGAAGTGAATTAATGACGCCTCGTATGAGAAACAGGAAGCATAAACACACCTGAACTGAGCAGAAACTGAATATTCGTGTTTACTGCGCCTGTTAAATAAAAGTTCATGTAAAGTTCACAGAGAATAAATTCCAACAGCAGAAAACTTCATTTCTTCATTTTCTTTCTGCTACTGTGAGGAACTTCACAACTACATGTAAACTGACTCTCAGTAGATATGAATCGACTGTGAGGGTCAGTCATGAGTTGACCTGTAGATGACAGTAACTTACATGTGGAGCATCAAAACAAAGTGTTACTGTGTTTCACACAATAAGAGTTACACTAGAGTTTCAGAAGTGAAGCACATTATGACTGTCTGATTGTGAAGATGCACATCGTGCTTCTGTACAATAACTGATGATCTGATGGATCATTATCAATAACGTTTCTTATATATTCACTGTGTCATGAACTATTTTACTGTAAGAGGCTGAAAAGTGAATATATGGTAATTAATCTGAATATCATACTTCATCTGATCAGATCTCATGAATATATTCATGATTATTACGTGATTATTGTTAGTTGGTGAAGTGTGTATGAAGGGTTTAAAAATCCATTTATAGTGTGAAAACTAACCAAACGCTTGTTTTCTCTCTGGAAGTGCTTTATATTCAACTGAACTTCATATTTTGTATGATTCTGGTCATTTTCTTTATAGCTGTTACGTGATAAAACACTCTATAGACAGTGTTATATAATCAAAACTTTAACTTTTATCTAACCAGATAACACAACGTTCTGTCAACATTCTCTCAACGTTCCTCCAGAGACATGCAGACGTTTGTTCAGTTATCTGGTCTCTTAATAATGTTCTCAGAATCATATCATATATATATGTGATTTTATACAATTTTTAGAATAATGGTCAAATCATTGTTTTTTTTTTTTTGTATTTTATGATTTTATGCTTCATAATTGTGTTAGTGTTATCTGTGTGAAAGATGCTGTGTGATTGTCCCGCGACATTTCTCCTCTTTCCTGAGCCTTAACTGCGTTTTTTGTTATCGAAAATTGCGTCTCAAAACACCGTGTCATCATCTGTGTAGTGTATGAGTTTAATAGTGCTATTTTGTCATTGGTCATCAGCGTCTGAAGCTCCGCCCCCTCATTTACATACTGAAATCTGTGACAGTCGAGCGAATGAAGCTTCAGAGTTTCCGTTTATTTAGAGCGAGTGTTTAAACTGCACTTTTTCTTGTTGGTATTTTCAGTAAACGTTCGACTGTCACCAAGAAACTGAATAAAAATGACTGATGCTTTAATCTCAACAGTGATTGATGTGTGTTTTATTCTAAGGAGTAGAATTAGACTCGCTTAATTTGTCATTTTGCACTTTGAGTTATATTTTGTTCCATTTAAAATGTTGACTTTCATGAGTTTTGATTTTCATTTTGTTTTAATATAAATGAAAACTTTATTTTGATGACGAAAAAGACCTTTAATTAATGATCGTTTACACAATTGCACCATCTTTTCGTCTTCTACGTGGCTCTGGATTCAAATAAACATTCTGTACGTCACTGCGTCAGAGAAAGTGGGCGGAGCCTCGACAGTGAAAGTAAAACTAAACGCAGCGCAATATTATGGAGTCAAGATAGGGCCATATATATCTGCAAAATAAAAAAATGTTTCGCAAAAAAAAAAAAATAATTGCAAAAAAAATTATATGTTTTGCAAATAAAAATAGAGTATTGAGAAAAAAAATGCTTTTTTGCAAGTAAAAAAAAATAATTGCAAAAGAAAAGTTAACCACTGAGAGAAAAAATAAAGTTTAGCAAAGTAAAACTTCAGCAGCATTGACTTTGCAACATATATTTCCCTTTGCGCCGCTCCTTTAAATCCGCGTTTCAGTCATCCGTGCCTTTGCGGCGCACGCTTTCCTTTGCGTTTCCTTTTTCTTTGCGCCTCGCTTTGTGGCCCTGTTTTGACGTGGGGGTGTGGTCAAGAGGTTGGGGTGTGTACAAGGGACGAAGGCGCGTCCCTCTCGCTTACGTCATCAGAGCGAGCCCCAGACCGAGTGGATCGATCATAGGGTCCCCAAACAGATATATTATTTGGAATAATAGGTGCATTCAATATAAAAACAGATCTCTCTTCTATAACAGTTGGTACGAAAACAATATTGTGTTAGTTAGACAACTTTTAAACTCAAATGGTAATTTATTATCATATAGTGAATTCTTGGATAAATTTGGGTTTCCAGTTACACCAAAGGAGTTTGCTGTTGTATTTGACGCCATACCTCAACAAGTCATACATTTTATAAGAGCTTGTAGAAGTGACACAATATTCATTAAAGGCAGCATGTTTATAGGAGACATTGATATTTTCAAACACAGCTGTACAAATAAACATATTAGGAATATTATAATAGATGAAACAGCTACTCATAAAAGCATATTGTGGACCAGTGTATTTAGAAATATAAATTGGAAAAAAGCTTGGTGTATTTGTGAACCATACTGTTTAAATAATAAAGTGAAGGAGGTTACATTTAAAATTTTACATGGTATATATCCAGCTAAAAGTGTGTTAGAGAGGTTTCATTTAGAGATCGATTATTCATGTGATTTTTGTTCTATGGAAAAAGAATCTATTGTCCATTTGTTTTGTGATTGTATTTACACAAAGATTGTTTGGGTGGATGTGGAAAATTTCATTAAGAGGAAAACAAATATTATATTTAAATTAAATAATTTTGATATATGTCTGTATTATTCCAATGACAATAATAATTTTACTTTTATTGTACAACTGTTTATTATTTTGGGAAAATTTCACATACACAAGAAAAAATGGTCAGGATCCAAACCAAATTTTATTCATTTTCTTCAGGAAACGAAGGACTACTGCACAAGCTTGGAGAACATTATTAATAAAAAAGCAAGGAAGACTTGTCATATTTTTAATGAATGTTCAGTTTTTGTTTAATGACTCAATGGTCTGTACACTCTGGCATGTTTTTTTTTTGTTTGGTTTTATATGTATTTTTATTTTTTTGTATATGTAATATGTAAATTTCTGCATATTGTACACTTGTCTGGTTAATAAAAAAAAAAAAAAAAAAAAAAATTAAAAAAAAAAGAACAAGGCAGAGGAAAACCCCGGATGATGGACTTTCACAAGGACACGTTCAAATTAAACTGTGAAGTCAGAAAAAAAAAAAAAAAAAAAAAAATGGCGGAGCAGAGACATGCGGGTGATGGATCACAGGTATGTATTATTGATAGCTTTCTTCAAGTTCGCCATGTCTCTGCTCCGCCATTTCGATCATCCCCTATGATCGATCCACTCGGTCTGGGGCTCGCGCTGATGACGTAAGCGAGAGGGACGCGCCTTCGTCCCTTGTACACACCCCAACCTCTTGACCACACCCCAACCTCTTGACCACACCCCCACGTCAAAACAGGGCCACAAAGCGAGGCGCAAAGAAAAAGGAAACGCAAAGGAAAGCGTGCGCCGCAAAGGCACGGATGACTGAAACGCGGATTTAAAGGAGCGGCGCAAAGGGAAATATATGTTGCAAAGTCAATGCTGCTGAAGTTTTACTTTGCTAAACTTTATTTTTTCTCTCAGTGGTTAACTTTTCTTTTGCAATTATTTTTTTTTACTTGCAAAAAAGCATTTTTTTTCTCAATACTCTATTTTTATTTGCAAAACATATAATTTTTTTTGCAATTATTATTTTTTTTTTGCGAAACATTTTTTTATTTTGCAGATATATATGGCCCTATCTTGACTCCATACAATATTCATTTAAATTTCTCCATTAATTCTTCAAAATGCGGCTTTCCATTTTTATCAAAAACAAGTCCGGGAAGACTAATGACCTGTGTGTGGATTCAGAGGACACTGTTGAAGAGATCAAAAGAAGAGTCTATGAAGAGGCATGTAAGTCGAACTCAGAACTCTGTTGTGTTCGTGGTGTTGGTTCGTGTGGTTCTGGAACTCTTTTAAAACAGCAATAACTGTCACGTGCGAATATGACACAAAAATTAGAAAAAACTGTTTCAACATTTGAATGTCGATTCATCAGCTCTGCTCAAGTGAAACACTTGAACTAGAACCCACAGGAAGCGTCCTTACAAAAATAAACTATTATTTTACAGTAACGGAATGGCCTCCATGATGTTTGTTGTTGTTCACAGGGGACAAATACAGACTAATCTTCGGAGGAAGGCATCTGGAGGATGACCAAACACTTGCTTCTTACAACATAACAAATGGATCTACTCTTCACGAGGCTCTGCGGTTAAATGGTGGTGGAGGTACAACAGTGTTTAAAGTCATTTACAGTCCGAATACAGTCTTCATGCTGCCACGTGACAAATGATTGTTTTCTCTATAGCAGAGATTTTATATTACAAACAATGTAGTCATAGGCGGAGTTTCACTTTTGTGCTTGGGGGGGCACCTACCAGGCCAGCAGACCACGAGCTCAGATTTTTTTTATATCATATTTATATAGCATACATTCTACATATAAAATACATTTACAATGAACAATGACTTTATACAAAGAATAGCGAATAGAACAGACTCTTTATAGTTGCTGTTTTGTTTTGCATCGGCAGTGATAGAGTTAACGCGGGGAGTTCAGAAGTGCGGCGAAAAAAAGCGAGTTGTGTTAGACGGGTGCGCTTGTTACACAGTCCCTCCAGAAAAACGCGGGATTTCTTTGTGATTGTTGCGGGCAAAAATCCTTGATTATGCGGCACGTTTTCTTAAAAAATGCGATGGAATATGCGCGATATTTTTGCAATTTTATGCGACAAAATTGCGGGAACTTGCAAAAACTGCGGTTTTTGATGCAAAAGAGGAAAAAAAGGTGATTCCCCCCCAACACCCTGATCTCACTAGACTACTGCCTTAATGTAAAGAGGCAGAATTACTAAATCACAGAATATTGAAGTTCTCATTCTGTTTTATTTCACACCTTCATCAACACATGGCTCAAAATGACAAAACATTGAGTCAAACAAGTTCTGTCGCTTTACAAAAGGAATATTCAACTTCTGTAAAAATGAATAAATAAAATATAAAAAAATAAAATGTGTGCTTCCTGTTTAACAGAGGTAGCTGTACAAAACAGACATCTTCTGTTAAATGAAGTGCTTCCAGTGCACAAAGTGCAATCTCTTACTGCAACGTAAATTATTTTACACACTACTAATATACAGCGTCATGTAACACACTGGGAAACTGCTTCGCGCGCTCTTTTGAGCTTATTTTTGTTGGCAAATGAGAATGATTTGCGTCTTCTTCATGGTTTCACCGCGGGCTTTACAGATGACGTTCACGTCGCGTAATTACGTCACTTCATAAGGTTCCCATGGCAATAGGGGGAAAATAATGGCGCTTTACTTGTGTGAAGTAAACGCAACATTTTTCAACTTTCTGCTAAGATATATGAGACTTTTTTTGCAGCGAAAATACAGGGATTATGAAATCATAGCATATTTTTCTTGCTGAAATCGGCAATTTATGCGGCGAAAGTGCGGCGTATTTGAAAAAATGGGACCCCCGCATAAATATGCGGACTTTGACTGATTATGCATGAAATCAAGCGATCGCATAATCGCGTTTTTCTGGAGGGACTGATTACAGTGTGTTCTTCTTCGTTCCGATTAAAGTTCATAAACAGAGCCTCCCTTGACCTGTCATAGAACTACTTCAGACATTACAATATCTTACCTAATGCAGAACCGGCGTTGTTCTCTGATGCGGCCTCGATTGCTGTGGTAGTATTAGCAGCAATGGAATTGATAGTTGAAGTAGAATTAGAAAACTCCACACTTTTAGTAGTGGATTTATTAAAAAAACGACGAATGTCCATTTTGTTTATTCAGCGCGTAAAACAGAACGAGAAGAGCGTCCACTCACGTACCGCGATACTTTGAGATTCGCAAATCGCGGGAGAATGTAATAAAGCTACAGTAATTAAAAATTAATTACCCATATCTTACTCATTCTATACACAGAACTAATAAGATAAGACAAATAAAACGAGAAAATATGAATTCTGTAATAAAAAAAAAATATTCAAAGCACAAGACAGGCATTAATTGGCTCTGGACTGGGGGGCACTGCCCCCCCAGACCCCCCCAAACTCCGCCTATGAATGTAGTGAATTCTTCTTCAAACTATAATTCCACAGAGGCCTATATTGTATTTTCTTATGTCAATGTTTATAACTTGGAGGCAAGATTTGTGGAAAAATTTAATTGCAATTGTTCTGGTTAAAATTGTTATTTAAAATGCGATTTTTACAATAAATTTGGAAAAACGAAAACTAGGTTTGTTGTGCTGGTTCGTAGGGCTGCACGGTTTGATATAAGCATATTTATTAATATGACTAATAATAATATTTATTCTGAATGAAAGTGTTTACAGCTGAATAAGAAGAAATGTGTCAACTAATTAAACATGACTGTGACAAAATATGGTGTTTTTGAGTTCTTCCAGCGTATTTTCAGAATAATAAAGTCTATTTATAATGCAATGATAATCGACATTGCCTTTATCACTACATACTATAAAACGATATATTGTTAGAAAGAAGCTACATCAGCTTACAAGTTATTTAAAACACTTGACTGACATTGAGAAGTGAGTTTGGAAAATTTAGTTTGACGTGTTGATTTTTCAAATGAACAGTTTTGGTTTAATTTCCATTAATTGTGCAGCCCTAGGTTATTATATAAAGATCCGCACAGGGTTTGACATGGACGTTGTTGACAGATATTCAGCCACGGAGATTTTCAATAGATTCTTTGTAAATAATTAAAATTGTTAAAATATTGTGTATTCATATTGTATAATAGAATATTATTTTAAAATATTATAACGTAGCACACATCGTGTTATGGAGTCGGTTTATTAAAGATGCGGATGAAGGAGATCCAAAGAGTTTCTCTGACTGATGAACACATATAGTGTGAAAACATTCGTACAGACATGAACTATTATTATCCCACAGATCCCCTACATAATATAAATGTAAACTGTATTACGATGAGTGTAAAACATCTTGAATGATTGATCCTTCATATCATTGAGTTTCTGACGGATGTTTTGTTGTTCTGCTCCACATCTTCTCACAGATCCAGTTCCACCTGCAGTTGAAGATAAAGCAGTTTCCAGGACTGAATCTATGGAAAAACTTGCTTATATGCAGCAGGATGAATCCTGTAGCTGGTGTTCCATACAGTAGTTCAGTAAAAAAATTTACATAATCATAAATATATTCATACTGTGATCTGATCAGGTAAAGTGTGATATTCAGATTTACTACCATCACATTCACTACATTCAGAGTTCAGCCTCTTACAGTAAAATATTTCAGTGACGTGAGTTTAAAATGGACAGTAGATCTCACTGGACGACTTCCCTGTACCAAAAACAGTGTGTTTATCTGAACTGTCAGCTGAAACTGAATATTAAACATTGAATGCAGCATCTATAAAGTTATGAGAATATATTCCAACAGCAGAAAACTTTATTTCTTTAGTCATTCTGCTACTGTGAGGAACTTCACAACTACATGTAAACTGACTCTCAGTAGATATTAATAGATTGTGAGGGTCAGTCATGAGTTGACCTGTAGATGACAGTAACTTACATGTGAAGAATCAAAATAAAGTGTTACTGTGAATTTTAATGCAATAGAGTTCACAGACTGAGGAGAAAAGAGTTTCTGAGGTGAAGCACGTTAATTACTGTATGATGAAAGCAAACTGTGCTTCGTTATAATAACTGATGGGTCATTATCAATAACATTTCTTATAAATTCATTCTGTCATGAAATATTTTACTGCAAGAGGCTGAAATTTAAAGAGAATATATGATAGTAAATCTGAATGATATCACACTTTATCTGATCAGATCACAGTATGAATATATTTATGATGATTACGTGGAAGTGTAATAACAGTTTTTAAAATTATTTAAAGTTGCAATATGTAGTTTTTCAAAACAAAGGTGTAGTTGATAACGCTGAGTTTGAGCGAGGAATCGTGGGACTTGTGGTCACCTCCGTGAAGTTGGCACCCATAAAACGAAATAATCTCCAAAACTATGCCATTTGTTTGTGCCGCGTTTGTGCTGATTTGTGCCGCAAAAACGAACGTTTGTGCTGGTTTGGCGTTCGAGATATTAAACATCATTTTTTTGGTCGTGTGACGTCACTCTCCACCCCATGTCGTTCAAATCGCACGAAACCGGTGCCGTTCGTTTGTGCTCGATTTGTGCTGGTTTGTGACGTAGATGGAACCATCGTGAATTTTTCCATTATTTACACTTTGCAAAATCTTTGGTGCACCACTGACGTCACGCAAGCAAGCCGCGCTCCATCTCTCCGTCCATCTCTCCATCTACCTGTCTGGTTCGTTTGTGCTCGCACAGGGCCGCTGCTGTTATTGTTCTTTTCTTTAGATATGGGAATGTTTTAATTCTAATTTGTGCTGGATATTGACATTTGTTCTGAATATAATCACCAATGCACTATGATATAATGTACTGTCACTACTCTGATACTGAATTGTGACTGATGCTTTAATTTTTTCCAATAAAAAAAATAAAATTGTGTTGTGTCTTAAGTTTTCTGAATACTTTTAACAGCAGACAGACATTTAAAGTCTTTCTGCCCCCTTAAAAACATTTGTTTACCCTAAGCACTGCATAATGGGAAAACAAAACAGGAAAGGAAATCTGGCAATGAAAAAGATAAACATGTGCTCTTAGATAAAATACTAAAAAAAAAAGTACTAAAATCATATCTGCAGGTCAATACATTTTACAAGATTATTTTAACAAATACAAGAAATTGATAGACATTTAAAAAATGTGAAACTTTTTATTCATTTTTGGGCAATTAAGTAAATGTATCATGTCCAAATGATCCTCCACTGGTCACATTAATAACAGTGGGCCTATGACATTCTAATGCCATGCCATAAAATACTAGCTGTTGCTAGACGTTATGCAGAGAAATCCCCTTATAGCAGAAAGCAATATACAAGTGGCATTATGAACAGACTAAAATTTAACTAATTGACAGAAAACAATGTCATCCATCCTGTACTGGCAAAGTTCAGTTATTGCTACTTTTCTTATAACTTTAGAATGCGTTGTCTTTACAAGCTCTTTTTGTAATGAACTGTTTTAGTTAATAAAAGGATTCTTGGTAAGTGTTAATCTGATCTATTTTTTTTTTCTGAATTCACTGACTTTGTGATCCATATCACTGCAATGAAAGATTAACAGAAAACAATGACTTCTTTATTTTTACTGAAAAACTATACATTTAGTCTGTTTTAAAGCCATCAAATGAAATTTACTAGTCATAAAAAGTGGCAATATCTAAATACAGCCAATATAGGATGGATGACAATATAAATGTAATTTAATGACCTTGGTTGTGTAGCCCACATTTTTTTTTCTTCCAGCCATCATTTACTTGTAACTGATTTTAAAGTAGTTGGGCTAAAGGTACTAACTCATTACCAACGGTTATATGCTTATTCATTCCACTGTAATTCACACACACATCTCTCTCTCATATATAGATATACATACTGTATACATGATAGATAGATAGACAGACAGACAGACAGATGTGTGAATTGCAGTGGTATGAATAAGCATATAACCGGTTGGTAATGAGTTAGTACCTTTAGCCCAACTAGTTTGGTAAAAATTACAATAAAAATAATTCCTGCTTTGATCAGATGCCTAGGAAACCAGGCTGTGGACGTGATGACATCATCAAAGTTATCAGTGCTGCAAGGGAAAAGATTATTAAAGGAACAAACATTGCAGTTCCAACAGAAAAGGTGTGGGCAGATTTAAGCCAACAACTAAATAACAAAGTTTCACCAAAGAACATTTATACTATTGTCAAAACAAACAGACACAATATTTGGCAAATCCTCGAGCTAGGCACAATTGACAAGGATATCCCAGATCAAGGTCCAAATAGTGACAGCTCACAAGAAAGCTCAGCAGATTTCCATTCACCAGAGTCAAAGGCAGACACGATTGAGCAAAGTCAATGTTACGATGTTACATTTGAGATAAGTCTCTCTCATCAGAAATGGCAAGAAATCTGTTTCTTACAATGATAAATCTCTCAACACATGTAAAAGAGAATACACTATAATAACAAAGGAGATTAAGCGACAAACAAAAACACAAACAAACGAAAGGTGTTGCGTCACATTGTGGCAACATGCTAAAGTTTTCAAAAAAAAAAAAAAAAACCTGAGACACACGACGTGAATTTTTAAACAAGTGATACGCGTCAATTAATCACATTTCAGCTTTTCAGCTAGATGAAAACATTCCCATATCTAAAGAAAATAACAATAACAGCAGCGGCCCTGTGCGAGCACAAAGGAACCAGACTATGGCAAGCCGTTTTAGCTTTTAAACTTTGTTCTGACTATCTATAAATATATTTAAAGATAGTAACAATTGTATTTTGACGAGTGATAATTATAATTCAACTAGTCAGAATGAGAATTAGAGATATCTGCAATTATAATTGCACTAGTAAGAAATCCGATTTGAGATATCTGTAATATATATTTGACTAGTCAAAACTCCATTTAAGATATCTGTAATGACGTCATAGATATCTTTAAAAGACGCGTCATGTATCCGCAAACGTAATTAGAGATATCTGTAATTCGGTTTCGACTAGTCACAATTATATTTTAAGATATCTGAATTGTAATTGCTCCTAGTCGAATCCGTCATGAGTGACGTGAAACTTACATTTCCTCCGCACCACCCGGAGGCGCTCTCTCCACAACTATATTACCTCAGAAAACGGTTGACAACGCAAAACAAGCCCGCGATTTGCAAATAATGCAGTTGCTATTCCAGTGTTAATAACATATACAGTTACTTTTACAGTAATTTTATTACCTTAAAACCAGATCAGCCCGTTGAGATTTTTTGGCGCGCAGACAATATGGTTAGAAAAGGCGGGGCTTAGCAAAGGCGTGGCTTGAGAACGCAATTCAGATATCTATAAAATAATTTCGACTAGTCAGAATGTTCATTCAAGATATCTACTCTGTAATTCTTCCTAGTCACAAAACGGAATGCAGATATCTCCAAAGACAGATTGAGATATCTATAATTAAGTTGAAGATATCTTCAAATGAGTTTTGACTAGGACGAATTCCAATTCAAGATATCTCTAATTAAGTTTTGCCTAGTTAAAAATCCAGTTCAAGATATCTACAAATGTAATTTGACTAGTAATAAATTATTTAAAGATATCTACATGTTTATTTTTGGATATCTTAAAAAACGATGAATTAAAGATATCTCCAATTTGATTATGACTAGACAAAACCCAGTTAGAGATATCTCAAATTATGATTTGCACTAGTGGCAATTCAATTGAAGATATCTGTAATTTAATTATGACTAGACAAAACCCAGTTAGAGATATCTCTAACTTAAGTTTTGTCTAGTCATAATCAAATTGGAGATATCTTTAATTACAATTTCTACTAGTCAAAACTCATTTGTAGATATCTGCAAATATTTTCCAATTGAAGTCAATGGAAGATTTTGACTAGTCATAAAAGCATTGTAGATATGTGTGATGTATATTACGACTAGTCAAATTAACATTGTAGATATCTTCAATGCATGTTATAACTAGTCACAATGACATTGTAGATATCTCAATTGCAATTACGACGAGTCAAAATTGAATAAGAGATATCTGGAAATGGAATTATGACTAGTCAAAACTGATTTATGACTAGTACGGGAAGGAGTATTTAAAGCTAAAACGGCTTGCCATACCAGACAGGTAGATGGAGAGATGGACGGAGAGATGGAGCGCGGCTTGCTTGCGTGACGTCAGTGGTGCACCAAAGATTTTGCAAAGTGTAAATAATGGAAAAATTCACGATGGTTCCATCTACGTCACAAACCAGCACAAATCGAGCACAAACGAACGGCACCGGTTTCGTGCGATTTGAACGACATGGGGTGGAGAGTGACGTCACACGACCAAAAAAATGATGTTTAATATCTCGAACGCCAAACCAGCACAAACGTTCGTTTTTGCGGCACAAATCAGCACAAACGTTCGTTTTTGCGGCACAAATCAGCACAAACGCGGCACAAACAAATGGCATAGTTTTGGAGATTATTTCGTTTTATGGGTGCCAACTTCACGGAGGTCTTGTGGTCTCAGGATGCGTTCACGGATGCGATTATTAAAGTTCCTGTAGTCTGAAGCAGAGCAGGAGCGAGTGTTGTGGAGCTGAACGATTGATAACGAGAGACGAACGACACACGCCTCCAGAGCAGCGGGACTTTTATTATGACACCGCTGCCGCTTTTCCAGTTCAGTGTGAGGAAACGCAGCTCTGTTTATCATATTATACACATTCCAGTGTGTTGAAAATTGTTATATATTACTCTGTCTTAAGCATTAATGCTGAAAAGTTTTCTGTCTGTTGAAAATGTCAGAAGTTGCAACCCAAATGATGATTATACACCGATACTCTGTGTGCTTATACACTATCCTCTCCAACTTTACACACTTTTCATGTATTAAGTTCGTCATCCGTCTTTGTCTTTTTGGTATTTTCAGTGTGAACACGTGTTGATACTGCGCGTTAGAACGTGAGACGCTCATACAAGCTTGTGTTTGTACAGAAATATCGGTCCATTAAACTGAATAATAATGACTGGTGCTTTAATCTCAACAGTGATTGATGTGTGTTTTATTCTCAGGAGTATAACTAGACTCACTTAATTATTAATAAACCAATTTACATCCCTTTGAATGGAAATAAATGCACTGATCTTGTTCAGTTTTTGTATAATTACAGAATTGTTTAATAGAGTTAATGTATAGAAATCTGTGAAATGCTTGCAAAAGGTCCTTGGACTATATTTTGACGGTTGATAAATGTAGAAAAATAATAAATGTCCATTTCGAATCAGTAATGGCGTCACGAAGCTGTTACTGAAATCACGTGACTTTAGCAGTTTGAAAAACGCGCCGAAACAAGTGATTCGTGCCTTTCAGGATAAGATATGTTACAGCTTTGAGGTATATTTATATAAGCTTTAATAAAGTCAAGATTAGATTAAGGGTGACTATGTTAGCAGTTTGTGGTGCGTGCAATACAGGCGGAGATAAATGCCTCCGTCACGGAAAATAGAGAACAATGTTAAAAGTATTTGTGAGAAGAGAAAGCAGACAAGGGAGTAAATATTTATTTACTTTTCTAAAAAAAATGACCGAACTGGACAAACGACTGTGAAATAAACGGAATCTACAACCGAAGGTGGCGGTACTGCCGCAAATCCGATGCCAACCGCCGTGAAACACCAACGAAGAAGAAGAAGAAAAACACCTTTGGGAAGTGGGCGGAGCTCGACTGCGGTACTGATCCATATTCATTTTACAGTCTAGATTAATTCACAATTAGTTCAAAATGAGTTGCAGCGTTATTATAAAAGATGAAGGAGAACGGGACAGAAGAGTATGTGTGGATTCAGAGGAGGAACTGAAGTTCATGACGGTCGAAGAGCTCCTGAGGAGAGTCTGTCCTGACGATGAGCGTAAGCGTTCATAAACATTACTGTGATCTAAACTAAAGTGCACAAACCTCTGAATGTCGATGAATCAGATCTGATCCAGTGAAATAACATCTGATTGACCCTCATTTACCACAGTATAACCATATTTTAACCGTTATATTTGTAGTGAAATGTTTGCTGTTGTTGTTTTCACAGGGCGCAGGCGCAGTCTACACTTTTTATTCAAGGAAATGGAGGATGATC
Organism: Opsariichthys bidens; assembly: GCA_037194245.1. NCBI lineage: Eukaryota > Metazoa > Chordata > Actinopteri > Cypriniformes > Xenocyprididae > Opsariichthys > Opsariichthys bidens. The sequence goes on along the minus strand of CM074290.1, from coordinate 1,690,789 downwards.
AACCTGGTGATTTTGGCATAAAACATGAATCTACTGTTCATGAGTTTAAACGTGGAGAAATGTGAATATTAGAGACGCACCGATCGATCGACCCGCCATTTTGTTGCCAGCGTCACGGGTAATATCGTCAGATGCGCGCTCCCGCTATCCAGAGATTGCGCGCCTCCGGAGGTCGGTCTCATTTAAGAAAAGTAACCATTAGATTGCGAAGCAAGAAAGAAATGACAGCATTTTACACCTCACGACGAATAAGTCAATTTTATTACGGTTAATTGTCTTAAATAAGACATCCTTGATGACGTATGTAAGTTGTCTCTCACCATTGGAGAAAGTGTAACGGCTAACTTGGGTCACGTGCGGCACCTCAGCCTATAGTGGAATGGCAGTGACGTCATTAACCGCCGTTCGAACTTTAAGGTAATCAGTTGGTTGTGGATTAGCGTGCTGGTATTGTGAATAAATGTTGTATTTAGTCTTATATCTGTTGGATCATTTATAAATCTGTGGTAGGACTGCATTGTTTATGGCATGTGCTTTACTGAGTGGAAAAAAGAGCGGGAATATCTCGATTATACGCAAAGTTCACCTCGGCGCGTTAAACCACATTTAAGAGTACACTAAAAACTTATACATGTTTATTAATCTTATAAAACTTTTTTTTGACATAGTAAAATATCGTTCCCAACGAGCATAAAGCATGTTGAAGATTAGCAAACACTTCGCCTACTGTTTTTCGAATGCTATGAATTCAGACTTACTACTCTGTTCGCATACTGTTTTTCGTGTACTATTAGTACTATTAGTATTAGTACTATTACTAATAGTAGTGAAGTATTGGATTTCGGACGCAGCTAGTAAGTTTTGGAGCATTAAATAGTTGAGAAAGATAACGTATGTTGTGTAACAGTATATTGGAGCCGTGCGTAAACTCTTAAAGGGACAGCAGCCAAATAAACCTGAACAAAAGATGAAGAAAATCACTTTCTGCTCCTGACTGAATATGTTTAATAACTTTAATTTTTTCATTTTTACATTGAAGACTATCCAGTGTAATTTTATATTTTTCATTTTTTTCATTTTCATCATTTAGCAGACGCTTTTATCCAAAGCGACTTACAAGGGGAGCAATCAGGGGTTGGTGTCTCGCTCAAGGACACTTTAGTGATGGTATCGAAGGTGGAGAGAGTCTGTTCATTCACAATCCACACCTTCAATTCCTGCCGGCGTGGGAATCGAACCGGCAACCTTCAGATTACAAGCCCAACTCCCTCACCACTAGGCCACGACTACTATATTTCATTAGTTTAATTTCTGTCGTATTTTCTTAGTTTTATAGCTCTCTTTATTCTATTGAATTTATTTGTTTACTTGTTTTTTTCAACTTTCTGTTGAAGAAAAGTATATTTTGTTTGTATATGCTGTCAATTTTTAGTTTTTAGAAAGAAAATCGGTATGGGCAGGTCGCACTAACAAACAAATCGGAAACCGGAATCGGCCAAAAAAATTGCAATTGGTGCATCTCTAGTAAAAATGTTGCTAATTAGCATACAGGAAACTTGTTTCTTACGTATTCGTTGTTTTTCATAGGGCTTTCTGAAATAACCAATTATGATCGAACGCTTGGATATTACGGCATAACAAAAGGATCTACTGTTTTTGTGCTGGAAATTCCATGTGATGTTCCAGGTAACGTCAGTGTTCATTTATATTAGTAATTCAGTAGTGAATTCTGCTCTCTTTTTTACCGTTTTTATGGCTGTTAGACCATAAAACTACACAGGAACAGCAGATCCCCTACATAATATACATATAAACTGTGTTACGATGAGCGTAAAACATCTTGAGTTATACAAGTACAGATTCAAGACAGTTTCTGACGGATGTTTTGTTGTTCTGCTCCACATCGACTCACAGCTGCAGCTCCACTTGCAGATGAAAACGAGGATGAAGGATTCTCCGAGCGCTAGTCCATGGAAGATCTAAACGCTGGAATCCAGTGAATTACGTTGTTTATTGTAGATCATGCTGTGTGATCTGATGGGGTAAAGATCTACTACCATCACATTCACTATATTCAGCCTCTTACAGTAACGTGAGTTTAATGGACAGTAGATCACGTGTGTTTAGTTCAGGAAATTCTCTTCTGAAACTCTTATTAGTGACTCTTCCAGATCGACTTTAGAAGGATGTATATATATATATATATATATATGTATATATATAAGGATCCATTTACAGTTTTAAAAGTGAACTAACCCTCATTTTCTCTATGGAAGTGCTGTTATATTCAACTGAACTTCATAGTTATGTCATTTTTTATAGCTGTTACTATAAACAAGTGTCAGTTATAGACTGTATAAATACAAGATGATATACACGTTAATATATTTTCCGCACTTTCTGTCATTCTTAATTCAAAATAAAATGTTAATTTATTAATTATATAAGGTTTGCTATGGTCACATGGAGATTTGTTAAACTCGTAGCCACGACCATCACGTCCCTTTGCGTCACGCGAGCCGGTTATGTCCCTTCCTGGGCACCGTACATGCTAATGTTAGCTAGCCATCTTTTTTTTTCTCTTTTTTTTTATAAGCAGAGAGAATGAAATGAAAGAAAAAAGTTCTGATGAGGAAAGAAAGTTTTAGAGGAGAATAAGTTTTTGAAATGGAAAAAAATAAAAAAACAAGAAAAATCGATAAGATACAGAAGCTCGAGGACAACTATTCTAAGTTATAAAATATAAAATATTTTATTAAACCTATGAGTTACCGATTGCACTGCTTAACGTCTTGTATCACGATGAGATAGAGCATTGCCTAGTAATTTTGAGTCGTCTACATTTACAACTTTGGATCAGATGGTCAATGTGCGCATGTGTAACAAGAGGAGGCAGCACATGTCACGCAATCACGTGATCAGACCAATCATCATTTGCATAAACCTCTTTGGAAGAATCATTGACCATCAAATGGCTTTTGACTTGTTCCTATTCGAGCTACACGCTTTCTGCGCGGTGGTGACACACGACAGTCTCTGCTTTTCTTTTTAACATTCGATGCGTGTTGTCATATATAAGTTATATAAGTCAGTTTATTTATATATAATTAAAGTAGTGTGTATATATGTGCCATATACTGCCGCGTTAGCGAGTATTTAATCATATTCAGGCGAAGAGCATGCTGGGAACTTTTCATTGGTCGGCTCCTTAACTCTTACTGGAAAAAATGTGAACACGTGACTAAAGGCTCCAGGAAGTTTTCGAAGCACCTGATTAATATTCATGAGCACGCCTCCGCCATAGTAGGTTAGTCGCGGGCGCTGAACCGAGCCGCGTGATTAATCTCCATGGCTGCTTTTTTAACTAGAAAATGCGGCGGTATCTTCGTGTCTTGTTTGTCTGCACGCTACTAGTCTTCTGCTCGGGGCTCTACATATTTAATCAGCTGGTGTCGTCGCTGGAGAGCGCGAATCATCAGGCGCGAGCGCCGCGGACACGCGCAGCGGCGCCAGGCCTGAGTGAGCGCGCGCACGATGACAGGTATGTAAACAAAACCACACACGAAGTACAACATCAACCTCACAACAACATTTACTGCACAAACCGCCTCACGAGCACACAGAACCGAGCTCGTTAATACCGGACTCGAGTTGCGACAGGACAGGCGTTATAAATGAGGGAGATTTTTACGAATGCTGCTTTTATGAGTAATTCAGTGAATTTCAGGCCGTTTTGTCAATTTAACAGACGGATTTCTGGTCATTTAGTCCTACTCTGTGTGTACTAATAGAAATTAATTTGATCACGCTGACGTTGCTCGGTTATATTTCGGCTAATGTCAAATTAATATTCATAAGCTTCCTCCGTAGTAGTAGCCGTTAATTCGCCCGCTGACTTGCGCCCGCCTACCGGTCAGGCTTTCAGCCAATCAGCGAGGGCGATCGTCACGTTACGTAATTAATATTCACGAGTCGGGTCATCTCGAGTTCATTGATGAAACGGTTTCCCTTTTATTATTATTATCATCATTATTTCTGGTAAATTCGACTTTCTTTTTGTTCTTAGTACAGGAGTTTTCAATCGTTTATTGACCCCCAAATATGATCAAAAGCAGTTATATATTTTCTTATTTATAAATATCTAATTTAGACTAAATACTGCACCGATTTAAAATATTATTTGTAAAATATTAAATTACATGATTTTTTTTCTTACTCTAGTACTATAGCCTACTGTTATATATATATTATATTTATTTTAATCTAACTTTTGTTTACTTATGTCAATCCTTTTTAATATGTATTTATTTTTTTATATTATTGTATTATTTTTATTTATTGATTGGCATTTTTACACAATTTTTTTCTCTCAGCTCTTCCCCGGGACTATGTTAGAATCTTTTTATTTATCAGTGTGAAAACGCATTATTATCGCGCTCGACAGGCCGGTTGTTCACGGCGTCTCTGATTGGTCCTGAGCTCCAGATGTTCACGTAGAGCCTGTTTGTCTCCCGTCAGGTGTAATTCAGCCTCAGTCTCTCATTGGAAGCCGTATTGGAGATTCCCGGCTGCCGTGTGCCGATCCGACTGCTTTACGGGCTCGGCTCTTAGGTAGGCTGCGCCGGCGGACCTGCCGCTGTAGTTCTAGCCCCGTCTGTGTGTGATGTGTAGCTGTGGAGCGCTCACGTTTGTCATTATCTGTTCCCGCTCACACACAGCTTCTGTTGACGGTGTTTTCATTCCCAGCGCTGGTTCACCTGTGTGCAGGTCTGGTTCGGCGCCGGTCGGGCTGGCGGTGGTGGCCTGCGGGTCCAGGCTGGAGGAGACGCTCACCATGCTGAAATCTGCCGTCCTCTTCAGCCGCAGGGATCTGCACTTTCATATCTTCGCAGAAGACGAGCTGCACGCCGGCTTCAGACGGGCGGTGAGCTTCACGCTGCGAATACACACAATAAAATGAAGCAACTGCTCTTTTTGATTTTGATGCCATGTGTCCGATTTAAACTTAAAGGAATATTTCATGCAAAAATTCAGTCATTTTCTCACCACAAACACAAAAAAATATATATTTTCAAGAACGTTGGAAATCAAACAGTTTCTGGTCCTTCCATAGGATTTTTTCTATACTATAAAAGTGAGCGTTTGTTTCAAAATATCTCCCTTTTTATCCAACAGATTTGGATCAACTTGAGAGTGAATAAATTATGACATAATTTCCATTTTTTGGGGGGTGAATTATTCCTTTAAGAAGCAAAAATGTCATTTGAGTAAATTGACAAGTTTAAATTTCAAAGGTTCGTTACTCAAAGTTTTTAAAGAGAAGAAAAAGTCCAAAGACAGAAAAAGCTGTTTTTGCACAACAAAAAAAATCAAAGTTTTATATTTATACTAGATTAAACGGAAAACTTAAGTTTTTTAACTTAACTTTTCTACATCATTCTGCTCATATTTATTATAGTTAATGATATATCTTGTTCATAACTGACCGGTTCATGGGATCAGACGGTCAGTGTGCTCGTTCATAACAGAAGGACGCACATTTCACATAATCATGTGATCAGACCAATCATCATTTGTATAAACCATTAAAGGAAAGATCATTAGTCTGGATCAATGACTTTGATTTGTTCCTATATATGCTGCACACTTCCTGCGCAGTGGTTACACACTTTACTCTCGCTTTTCTCTTTAACATGTGACGCATGTTATCATATATAAGTGAGTTTCTCTCTATATAGTGAATGTGGTGTGTGTATATGCAGCATATACTGCAGCGTTAGCGAGTATTTAATCATATTCATGCTGGGAACTTTTCATTGGTCGGCCCTTACTGGACAAAACATGGTCACATGACTGAAGTTTTCAGAGCAGCTAATTAATATTCATGAGCACGCCTCTGCCAGAGGCCCTGCCCCACACGATTGAATGAAATGTTCCATTAACGTTAGTTTAACCAAGAAAAAACATTCAGAAGTAACTTTTGTCGAGATCTGTGGTGAAGATCGTCAGACGGTTGAATATGATGTGAACTCAGTATTTCCTAGCCACAATCCGAGTCTTATTTGCTCTTGTGTTTGTGAATCCCGGGCGTCGGGAGCAGCTGGAGTCGTGGCCGCGGAGGTTTCGCTCCAGGTTCAGCTACAGCGTTCATCCCATCAGCTTCCCCAGCGACAACGCCAGAGAGTGGAAGAAGCTGTTCAAGCCCTGCGCTTCACAGAGACTCTTCCTTCCTGTGAGTAACTGACCCGACCCACTCGCACAGAACCGGCTTCAGCTGGGCTCGCGATGCTCCGTTCCACACAAATATAGCTTTAATTTAAGTAAGTAAGTAAAACCTTTATTCGTCCCGCAGTGGGGAAATTGCATTTAGCAACAGTACATGATAAAAAGTAGTACACACTAATATAAAAACAGAAAACTAAATAAATGTACAAAATAGAATACACAAATAAAATAATTTATGTATTATTTACCGCTTTACCGATAACCGATAAGTTTTATGAAATTTCGATATATTGGCAGACAAATCGAAATCCAAATCATTTTTGAGAGCCTGATGACAAAGACAAAACTCTCACCATTAAAAGCGTGTCTCAAATATAATCTTATATAGCCTACACGACGGACTTGTGCTGTACACTCACTGTATTTTCTCTTTGAAGTGATTTCAGTCACATGTCAAGCGATTCGTCATCTGAAGTGTCTCAGTGTCTTTACTATATCACACAAACTTGATAATAATAACGTTAAAACTGATCATATATCAACCGATACCAATTTACCGGTAATTCTTAATGTTTGAAAGCCGATAACTAACATAATTCGAGCGATTCGTCACATCATGGTGAACCTCATCTGAAGTGTCTCCGCTGAAGGAAATCATACATTATTTTACGGCTTTAAGATATCGGCCAGATTTTCTCATCAAACCGATAACGATAACATTAAAAATGAATATATATTGGCCGATACTGATATCACATCTCTACTATTCAATAAATCCAGGCGATTTAAGTGAGTTTTTAGCGAGGTTTGAGTTGATTTTGTTCTGTATATCGTATGATACTGTGTTTAATAATGAAGCTCTGCAGGTTCAGAGTGTAAAACTGGGCTTAAAGTCAAAGTGAGGTAAACTTTACTCTGTCTACTTCCTCGATTAGTCTGTGGTCTGGAAACACGTCTGAAGTCCAATTCTTATAATTGCCGTTTCATGCGGACGAGAGTCCTGAAAGCGATCCGGCTGCGACCCTTTGAAGTTCCCGTTTCCAATCCAGAGCAGAACTCTGTCATTTTCCTCCTCGCCGCGTGTCTTTGAAGTGACCGGACTCGTTTCTCAGCTGATTTTGAAGCAGGTGGACTCCGTGCTGTACGTGGACACGGATATCCTGTTCCTGCGGCCGGTGGAGGACGTCTGGAGCTTCCTGTCGGAGTTTAACCGCAGTCACGTGGCCGCGATGGCACCCGAGCACGAGGAGCCGCGGATCGGCTGGTACAACCGCTTCGCACGACACCCGTACTACGGCAAGACCGGCGTGAACTCGGGAGTCATGCTGATGAACATGACGCGCATCAGAGCCAAACTCTTCAGGGTGAGAAGCCGCTGAGATATCCACAAAACACAAGTGTTAGTGCTGACGCCCAATAAAAATGACATGTCTCTAATACAGACGTGTGCATTTTAGTGTAAAAAAGCTCCGAACTAATGATAAACAGTTTAAAAATGATGTTTTCTGATACATTTACTGGAGGTTCAAAAGGACTTTTCACTGAAAATTGTGTCAAAATGAAGTGAGTTTGTGTTTAAAACCAGAACAAATATCTGCAAATTCTTAAATCAAAGTGAAAAGAACTTCTTAAAGTGACACCGGAGAGTTAAAGCAACATGAAAACGATGAAAAACTTGACATAATAACCCGTATCTCAATGCACACACTTTCTCTTATGATAAATATCTACGTTTTAATACACCAAAGAGTATTTTTACTTGCATCTAATAAAACACTGATGACAATCCTTAAGAAAAGATGCATTTTTTAAAAATATTAATAAATAAATTATATATTTGACGTTTTGTGATTCGTGTCCCGCCAGCAGATGTCAGCGTCGTTCTTCTGTTGCTCAGATCCAATGATTTCTTCAGTGTTTCCATTCATCTGTTTCTCATACAAGAGGAATACCTGAAAAACACAAACCGATGACTAATCTGCTGAAAACAGGAAGAAACCGAGCGTGTGTGTGTGTGTGTGTGTGTGTGTGTGTGTTGCACAGAACGACATGACGGCCGTGGATCTGAAGTGGGCCGATCTGCTGATGCCTCTGCTGCACAAATACAAGCTCAACATCACCTGGGGCGACCAAGACCTGCTCAACATCATATTCCACCATAACCCAGGTACACCAGGTCACGTGATCATCGGCATTACAGTGTATAATATACATACGAATCACACAACACACGTATATAATATAACACAACAAAAGGATAGCATGCTTCCAAAGGCTCCTAACAAGTGTGTCTGTGGAGAGAGAGAGCGTTCTGTGTGCGGAAAATACCCAGATTTGCTCAAGAATACTTGAAGTTCAGTACTCTCTCACTCTCTCTCTCTCTCTCTCTCTCTCCGCACAGAGAGTTTGTTTGTGTTCCCGTGTCAGTGGAATTACCGGCCGGATCACTGCATTTACGGCAGCAACTGCGCCGCCGCCGAACACCACGGCATTTACATTCTCCACGGCAACCGAGGGGTTTACCATGACGACAAGCAGCCGGCGTTCAGAGCCGTTTATGACGTCATTCAGCAGGTATGAGCGCTGATCATGGGTCATGTGACACTGAAGACTGGAGAAATGCTGCTGAAAATTCAGGATATAAATGACACTCTACTGTATATTCACATAGAAAACACATGATTTACACTGGAATAATATTTCACTATTTTTACTGTATTTTGTGATCAAATAAAAAATGTTATTTAAAAAAAAAAGCTGCTTTAGGCATATTTATTAATAAATAATATGACAAAAACACTCAACAAAATGACTAAGACTTTAGCTAAAATTAAAATGACAGAAAATAAAAACAAATTAAAAATATTAATAACACTGGCTGTGATCCATGCCACGATTTTATTTATATATGGTGATGTGTTGTGCTTGTTTGGGGCTCGTCTCGTGTCTGCCGGTGCGGTCGGTCTCCCGCCGTCAGAGTTTAATATCCTGATGGTGTGATTTCATTAGGCGCGTTTGCGCAACCCATAAAATCTAATTAGACGCTGTTAATTTGAGAAGGTTCCTCGGGGTGCGTGCCGACACACGTTCACCCGGTGTGTCCGGATCCACACCTGCGCAGGTGCTCTGATGCTCCGCGACGGCTCTCCGTCTGCCGCTCCGAGCGCTCTAATGGGCTCAGATGTCTGCGCTCGCTGGCACTCCTCTCTCGCCAGTTTTTCCACGTCTGGACGCTTTTAGGTTGCCAGTGATTTTTCCGAATCCAACTGGCAACGTTGGAATTTGTTCAGGATTTGTTTGCGGGGTGTGTGGAGTCTTCTTTCCCTCACAGTTCACACTCGCTGTGGTTCCTGTGCTGGGATTGTTGTGAGTGACGTGAAATAATCCGATAATTTTTATTATATATTATTATATTTATTATACAGATAATATAGACTGTTTTATTGTCCT